>VYXD01006148.1:626944-663540 GCA_013397195.1 Hylia prasina
CAGGGGCGGCGGCGGGAGCGACGGTCCGGGGAGGGCTGCTCGCCCCGAGGATTCGGCGGCGGCGTCCTGAGCGGGGGGTACAAGGGGTCACTGTCCCGGGAGGGAAGCCCTCCCTCCCTGCGTGCCCGGCGGGGGTAACCGGAGCTCCCGAGTCAGCCCTGCCTGGAAGTTGGAGAGCTCTGCCGTGTCCCCTCTAGAGAGGAGCGCGACACGCTGCCCTGTGCTTCTCCTCGCCAGGGCTCTGTCTGAAGTGGGAACCCTGCGTTGTGTGTCTCGGGTTAGGGTTTGTCCCTTAGGAGAGCGGGGTTTCTGGTTCTGCCCGGGTGCTGCCGCTCACTGACAGAAGAGCTGGCTCGGGGAATATCTCCACTGTCACTAAATCACCTCGGAATCCGGGGATTTCTTTCTCCGTCTGGGGGTTTGCCTCGTAGGTTGGCGTTATTTGATTCTTCTCCCTCTCCATCAACTAATGGTAAGAGCAGATGAACCCTGAAATTGCATTTGCAGTTGCTCCTTTCCAAAGATAGAAAGAGCGACACAAAACACTTCTCTTCCCCAAACTACAGGGTTTTTTTGCCAAACACATTCTTCCAAACTGTAATATTTTATCACATATTCTTCATCTGTTCTGTAAATCTTTGTGTGCCTTTTGACTGTCAATCACTTTATGGGCAAATATTTTATGTAGCAGATCTCTTGTAATACTGAATCACAGACCACCTGATGGTGTTATAGAGATGTCATTGATGAAACCTGGATTCCAGAATTAGGGCTTCTTGCTAACTTTGTTGTTTAATGGGAATATGATTTTTCACATACAAGTTAAAATGTCTTCACCGACCATAGAAAAACAAGGGATGGTTTCCACTTCTGCTGAACTGGTGCTGTTCAGACTTTCCCCAAAGTTCCGTGTGGTGCCAAATAATAAGGTAGCTTAAAATATCACATTTTAAAGAAATGCCTTGCCTGCAACATAGTAAGTACACTGCAAGTCCTCTAGTGAAACAGAATAAAATGGTAACTGGTCAGTTGCAGTTCCTGACACAAACTTTGCCCTCACAGGTATCTTAAAGCTTTTATGACAGAAGTTGAGAACAGTTAGTTTATTAAGGATTCAAGAAAAGCATTAACTGAAGCTACGTTTGATCTTCTTGTTAAGTGTGTGGGTTCTTCAGAGAGGGGATTTTATTTTGCCATCTTAGTGTGTTCCCCTACTTTACGAAGAAGAGCTCTG
Organism: Hylia prasina; assembly: GCA_013397195.1. Lineage (NCBI taxonomy): Eukaryota > Metazoa > Chordata > Aves > Passeriformes > Sylviidae > Hylia > Hylia prasina. Next base: position 628,179 of record VYXD01006148.1, read on the forward strand.
GTCAGTGTCTCCAGATGACAATAGGCAACCTGTGTTTCTCATGAGTTTGGGCTCATGGCACATCTCTGTAAGCCAGTTGTACGTGCAGGTATGGTGTGGTGACCCAAGCCTCTTTTTTGGGAAATAAAGTTCTTGTCAGGTGGTTGGTTTCATGGGAATACATTCCCATTGAATGCAGGCACACTGCACCATTCAAACTCATTTAAGTGGAATTCTGTAGAGTTCAGCTGTAGTTCATTAACCCACTTCTAAAGCATTTTGAAATGTGCCTTGTGGCTGCTTTCTCCACTATTAAAAGTTGAGAGAAGCTTGAACTTGTACTTCAAGTTTTATTCTAAAACACAGTAAAGCAGACCCCTTGAATTGTTCTTTTGGTAATGCCATTCAGTATTCAAGAGCCTTGCTCAAATATATCTAAGTGCTGGTGATCTTAAAAAGAATATCTGACTGCTAGTCTGTATTCATGTTTCTAGGAGCAAAAGAACATAAAAAAATGAGAGAGGGGATTATACTTCTTAATTTGGTGGGAATACCACATCTACTTACGGTTCATTAATTCTGATTCAAATTGGAAGAAATATGTAATTTTTTTTCGTTTCAGACGTGGCCTAGATGATGAAATAGCATCTTCAACATTGGCTTTGCAACCACAGAGGGTTGCATTGTATGTTTTCCAGTGACAAATGAGGAATTGTTGAAGTACTGGAAGTTGTGTATAGTTATCTGGTCTTTAAATAATTAAAGACTCAATACCAGCTTCACTGTATGCAGTGCTCCTAATGAGACTTAAACTGTTTTTCTGTATTATTGTGGGGTTTCTTTTTCTCTCAAGGACTCCCCCACTCAGCTTTTTTCCACTTCCTAAAATGATTAGTAGGAATTTAGGCAAATTGTAGGCAGAATCAGGCTTTGCCAGCTTCACCCAAACAAGCTCAGTGAGTGGAATGTCCCATGAAACATCTCCTGTTGAAGAGCTGTGCTTTGGAGACAACAGCTCTGCATCTGCTGGAACAGGGAGATGGGAGACAGGCCCAGCTTGGTGAGGAGGACAAGCAGTCGCTGGCCTCATGCTTTTTGGTGGGTTCTTCATGTGGAGCATTGACTTCAGTGTAGAGGTGGCACTGGGGTGTCTCCAGGGTTAGCAGCAGCTGGCTCAGAGGGCTGCTTGGTTGAACAAACTTCAGCATGATAGCCTAAATTCTGCCTGAGCAGAGCAGGGCTTTGGCCCTGGAAGGTCCTGCTTGGCTGGTGGTTGTGTCTCAGAGCTGCCCTGAAGCACCACTGGTGGCTGGACATGCCCCAGCTGCCTGTTCTGCAGCTCTGAGCATTCCCAGAAGGATTACTGTCTGGGAAGGTACCACATCACGTGGATGATCTTGGTGTGGCAGATCCAGTTTGGGAATTGCAGCCCAGGCTTCCAGGGTACTGGAAGGACTAGGAAGAGTGTGGTCTGACTGCTTTTCCTAAGGCCTGAGGTACTTTACCTTCCATGTGACAGCCTCCGCTGGGAGCACTGACCCAGTGAGACAGCGATGAGACATGAATGGAACAGGAGATGCCTGCCTCAACCCGAGGGAGTGCTAATCCCTCTTCTCTCCTCCCATGAGTGTGCTCCCAGTGACTCATTTTGACTCGTGTGGGTGGGTCACTTGCTGCCCTTCTTGTTGCAGCTGTGATGTTGTGCAGAAGGGACACAGAACTGCACTGCAGTCCCTCTTCATTCTGCCGTGAGGATGCTCACCCAGGGAGTGGGATTCTCAGGCTTGGTTGCTCGGGTTGCTTGGGTTGCAGCCTCCACGGTAAAGCATTCACATCCCTGTCTTTGAACACATCCCTCTCTTTGCAAACCATTCACAGGAAGAGATGCTGGCGCTACATGGATGAAGGTTTCATCTATAATGTCTACAGGAGCAGTAATTTCAGAGATACGTCTGTCTTCAGTGTTTTCTGCTGTCTAAAGTAGCTGTTAGTTGGTATCTGAGATAGGCTTCTGGATTCCTCTGGGAAGACCAGCTCCAAAACTTCCTAGGTATATACAGCTTTTTTATATCAAGTAACTCGAGAAAAGTACAGGAGACGTTGTGACCATCTAATGCGATTTTCTGTAGCATAAAAAATAGAATCATAGTAAATATTTTTTTTCATAATAGTATACCCAGATTTATCTTAGGGACCAGAAAACATGTTAAGTTCTTGAGTTCCTAGCAGAGGAAGTCTTTGAAACCATCCTGCTAATTAATTACCTTTGCTATGTATGCTTGTGTGTCTTTGAAATCTGAATATATCTAGTTTTATAGTGACTGATCATCTTGATACCATTGTCTTTTAGATTGGGTTGTCCTTTTCTTCCTCATCTTCCTTCCACCTTCCTGCAGGCTGCATTTTGTTGGGGAGACCTTGTGTTTTCCAGCATTGTAATTACAGCTTTCTCTATGCTATATTCTCAAGAAGTTTAAGGTAAATGTAGCTTGTGTTGTTAGTTACTGCCCTTATTGCTATATGCATGTTCTTAGCCAGAAGTGGGTCCAGGGACAGTTTATCACAGAAAACAGCTGGTTTATCTGCCCATACTTGCCTAGAGGCACAGAGCTGTAGCTCTCTGTAGGTGCTGAGCTCCTCTGTGCCCTTAGACTCATTGCAATTAAGGGTTTGGCTCTCTCAGTCCCTGTGGGTATCCAGCCCCACTGCAGAAGTAAAGTAGCTTGGGGCAGTATGCAACATCAACAGGGACTGGGAGCAATAGGTGTCAGTGGGGGCCACAGAGGGGATTCCAGAGATGCAGGGGCAGCAGAAGGAAGGGGTGTCTCAATTGATATATGCCTTTACATTGCATGTGAAACTACTTGATGAAATTAAGGAGCGGTTTCTTTTTATGACCTAAATTATGTTAGACCAGATGTAATTTGTAAGCTTAGCGGGGGCGCTTGGAGCTCATCCTTCTGGAAGTGGGGGGATGTCTAGGCCAGGAGGACCCCCCTGGCTGGAGCGACTGCCTTGCCCCTGTTGGAGTTGCTGGAGTGTCAAGCCAGGCTATGACTCCTAGCTCATGTATAAACATACACACTGTAGGGTGCTAAATCCACCATAATATCATCTTGTGCAAAGAAGTGTATATGCTGTAAAGGAAAATCTTTCCTTTTGCTTCCAAACCTGTTGCAAACAGTTCACCAGGCTGGTTACATGATTAACATGTACAGCTCTATAGCCTGTCAACATTTACAGTGTGGAAGTGCTGAGGGCTTTCTTTCAGAGCACTTGGGATAAGGCAGCTAAAGAATGGACTATTCAAACTCTGAATAGCTTTACTTTTGACTTAATTTAAAAAGACCTAAGACAGAACTGCTGGTGGCCTCAGGGCTTTCAGGGTTTCTTTTTTGCAGGAATTATTGTGATCCAGACACAGTAACTAAAACTTAGAGCTTCTCAGGGTTGAATTTGAATCATTAGTGACAAAAATGGGGTAAAGTACATGGTTTTTGAGCAAATTAAAAATGTACATAATAGGTAATGCTTTGTGTGAACACTTCATTGTAGGGGGGAAACACCCATTTGAGGAGGGGGAAGGTTCTAATGTGCATTTGTACAATGCAAATTCTTCCTGTTTTGACTGGCTTAGTGTACTGTTTATGTGAAATTTTAACTTTCCAGCAGGTATTTATTTGGTAGTGTATAAGTGAAATACTCTATTTTCTGCTTTGAAACTCCAGCAAACTCTGTGATTTTAACACTTTCAGAGGACAACTTTATTTTGTTTGTTTATTTTTATTGTTTATTTTAAAGAAGTCCATGCCACTGTATATTGCTCACATCTCTAGTCTGGGCTGATTTTTCGCATCGCTTCATTTGCTCCTGCTGCAGAAGGTGGGATGTGTGGTAGGGCAAGACACTCTGAAGCACATCAGTAATTCAGCCTGTGTTGGCAGGGCACATATCCTTCCCGAGCTGGGAGGACTCATCTTGCATGAAGCTCAGGTTTTGGCAGCCTACAGATGTCAGTGTGTGTCGTTTTGATTACGGCAGTCCCATGGCAAGGGAGTGCGCTGTGCATGGTGCTCCTTCTCCATAGGCAGGGCATGGAGTAGAAAGTACTCAGTGTTTGCTTGGGAAGACAAAGTTCTTCAGCCTTATAAGCCAAGACACATTGCTTTAAATGCAGTTTCCTGCTTGCTGGATCATCACCATCAGGTGATCTTGTAGGAGTAACTGTTCACCACAGCCAGGGCGCTTGAAGCAGGACATCAGACAAAGCAGAGGGCCAAAGCACCTCAGTGACAGGATGTGTCCCCTCCAGGTGCTTACAAATGGTAATGTTGTGCTACGGTGGGGAATGACTCAGTATCACAGCTGTTTGGTTTTTTGGTTTGGGAGATTTTTTTCTCCCCTACAACCTCACTTGCAGTAGGTGAACAGCCTAATTAGAGTCACTGTTCTAAAGCCCTCAGGAGTTTAAATTTTGGACTTGGAAATTTCTGCATTTCTTTCACATGAAGAAAAATGTGAAATGGGAATTTTACTATACTAAGGCCCATACCTATTATTGTCTCTGCTCTATTTACAATTGCCAACAAATTTTAGCTCCCAAATATTAGAAAAATTTCTTGTTTGAGAAGAGCTGCATCCTCTCTTTCTGCCTGCAGTTTGCTGGCAGCAAGCATGCGTGCTCTTCACCATAACCCTGAGAAATCAGTCCCATTAGGAGCAGATTTTGCCAGTATTTCCAGAGGGTTTGGTTTTGCCTGCACACCTCGTGTAGCTCAGGAGATTGTTGTGTTGGTAAGGCTGTGCTGGCCTCCCTCCTTTGCCCTTCCTCTTGCCTGGAAGGAGAGAAGCCCTCTCCAGTCTGGGAGATGCTGCGGCGCAGTAGAAGTTTTCACTGTGTAGAACCAGTGGAATAAATGGGAATTTTCCATGCAATGGTTTTGGAAGACAGGTCCCAATCTGAAAATGAACAGTTACAAATGCAGAACAGTTTCTTCAGGACTTTGTTTTTGTGTATTACGACCCCATATCCTGGTGGTGTTCCGTTCTTTCCAAGTTATTTTGGCCCATCTTGTCATGAATAGATGCTTTACAGAAGTGCTGTGAGCTGTAGTGTGGGCAGACTGAGAATGTAATAAGTGAAATAAAAATTGTACATCCATTCTGTGAAATTACTATAATGTCATGTCAAATTATTGCAATGTGTGGCATTACATGATGAAACTATGTTGGTAGTGTAAATTACTGATCCACTGTGGTTTTGTTTGTGGCATGCAGACAGTTTCCAGTGTAACTCCTCAGTCATAGTTCACTTCAAAGCACTGATTTTTATTATTTTTATTTAGAAATTAGGGTCTTCAGTAAAACGGCTTAGAGCAAAATGTTGGCAGGAGAGTAGAATAACAATAATCCAAAATCACTGTTATCAATGATTCTGTTTTAAACAAAGTCAGTCAAACAAAAAAATTCTGCCACTGGTTTCTGACTGTGTAATGGAAATACTGACTGGATTCAGAACACAAGGTCTGGGAACTGCATGTTCCAGCTTTATTTTCTTTTGATTCAAAAATCTTAAACCCCTTGATCACAGAAGTACCCTCTAAAATTCCTCATGATCTTACCATACCTAGGTAGCTTCTTTATAGCTGATGCAGTTTCCATCTCCCATTCTCCAAGGGATAAAGCCTACATCTGAGGGGAATCCTGTACCAGAGGAGGGTATTTGGATAAAGAAGCAAACTGAAAAGGGTATAGTTGTAAACTACCATATTCTTGTAATGCTGGCTCTTACACTGCAGGAGGATTTTGAGCATTGTAATTTGGAGAGATTCTGTGCTCGTTAGCTGTGGTATTTTTATGGACCAGTGACCTATCACCACTCCAGAGAGGGACAGTTTCCTTCTAACTTGTTCATCTGAGCTCTGCTGCTCAGTTGTTTGGGATTTTATGTCTTTATTTAGCACCAGTGTTATTCAATCATAGAATTAATGTTGGGGTTTGAATAAACTTTAAAGAAGTAATGCTGTGGTGGCTAGGAAATACGATACAAATTTTCTTTATTAATTTCTTAAACCTGTCACTGTAAAAGAAGCACCACTGAAAGCTGTGATGAATGATGTTGGATGCTTCACTGCAACAGCAGTGCTTTTAAAGTATTGACTTCTGTGGCTCTTGAGAGGGGAAAAAAAAAACCCCAATACTTTGATATTCTAGGAATCTGATAATTTTGATAACAAGATAGTTCTTAGTTTCCTTGCTGTTCTACCAGGAAAAGAACCAGACAGTAAGGCTTTGGAAGGTTTCAATTCTGTTTACACCATTAATATATTCTGGCTTTGCAATTTCTACCATGTATAATCTCACATTGAAGTATATATTTTTATTTTAAAAGACAGATATGGAAAGCTGTTTTTGATTTTTTGTTTTTAGATCTATTTTGGGGTTTCTTTCTTGCTTCTTGGTTCTGTGTTTTCCTTTTAAAACTCTTAGGAATACATCACCATATGAAAATGAATAGCATGTTTCACATTTTAGAGTGTTGAACAATAAAATTATGTGGTCCATGGCATGAAGTTCTGTGATGTAGAACTTTGAATGTTATAAAACTGCTTTGTAAATGTCCCTTGAGTCTTATTTTGCAGGACGACTTACTTTGTGTTCTAGTAACACAATCTGTATCAACATGCCTTTAAGCTTTGTAGTCTTATATATGACAGGGGTTTTTTTGCCTGTTATCCTTGGAGTAGAAAAGACCATCCCCTGTGACACTTGGGGTTTTTCTTGTGGTGTTTGGGGATGGAGTTTGTTGTCTCCAGGAACAGAGAGCAGCTTTGCTCAACCCATTAGTGAGAATGATTTGACTGAAATCCAGAGAGAGATGGAGGAGGTGAACAAGTAAGAAGAGCTCACTGTCTCTTCTTGTTGAAGAGCTGGGTAGGACATTTAAAAAGGCTCTTAGGGAGCAGGGTCTGGACCAACAAATCCAACTACCTTCTCAGCAGTGAGGCTGCACAAAGGCTTGTCACAGGATGTTGTGAATGCAACACACAGCTTTACATGGATTCAGTGGCAGTTCAGTGGTTGCTACAGGGATCACAGATACAGAAAACATGATCTTCAGCTGAATGAATATTAAAGTTTGATCCTGGAATCACAGAGCTAGCTGCAAGGGTAATTGGATCGTAATGCAGTCTGTGGTTTTAGGCAATAAAACTTTGATAAAATTTAATTGATGAAAATAATTTTATAAGTAATTCATCTTTTCTTCACTTGTCCAGATCAGATGCAGCTACAGATGACATGACCAAAGTCAAAACAATGCATGAACTGATGAGAAACAGCACTGAGAACATTAGCTGCTTAGCTGCTGGAAATCCTAAGTGCGACTTCACTACCAAAAGAGACCCTGATGTTATGTGATCATTGAGCAGAGTGTGCAAGAATGGAAAACCAAAGGAAAACCAAAACTAGCTGCATCTCATAAATAAAAAAAATTTCAAGATCCAGCTGAATGAAAAAATTATTCCAGCCATGGGAGAAAATTCAAGTTTTTGGGAGAGTTTGATATACGCACATCCTACATGTACCACCTGGAAGCAAGAGGCCGAGGGATCTATCTACCACCTAGCCAGTATTTTCTTTGTTGTGGGCTTCATGGGTGGAAGTGGATTCTTTGGGCTCCTCTACGTCTTCAGCTTGCTTGGACTGGGCTTTCTCTGCTCTTCTGTCTGGGCTTGGCTGGATGTGTGTGCTGCTGATATATTCTCCTGGAATTTTGTACTGTTCGCTATATGCTTCGTCCAGTTCGTTTATGTTACCTACCAAGTCCGGAGTGTTGCCTTTGACAGAGAATTCCAGGAACTCTACAGTGCTCTCTTCCAGCCTCTGGGAATTTCCTTGACTGTGTACAGGAAGATTGTCTTGTGCTGTGATGCAGAAGTGATTACCCTGGAGAAGGAACATTGTTACGCCATGCAGGGCAAAACACCTATTGACAAACTCTCCTTGCTTGTGTCAGGCAGGTTGGTATTGCTTTGTTCAGGTTTTCTGCAAATATCTTTATTTTCCTCTCCTTATTGAAAATGATAGAAAAAAGAAGAAAAAGCCTGACTTGTGTCTTGTTTATTTATTTTCCAGTACAATAGATTAAATATTAATGGCGGTAATATAAATATTAATAGGTTAAATACAGTTGTCTAGGATAGCATTAGCATAAAAACACTAAGCACAGAATATGTAATAGCATAAAGAAAAGAATTTGAAGTCATTCATTTCCAGGCTGCTGTATCATAGCATTTAACAGGTTGGGCAGATAAAGGGAATAAATGTGGGGTTTCAGTGTTCAGGTTATGCCTTGCTGTCTATCTGCTGCCTACCTGATGAGTATAGCATCTATCCTATTTTTCTTTACTAGTGTCATCTGAAATGGGACAAAATATTAGTTACAAAACTGAATATATTGAGATAAGCTCTGTTTAATAGAGATCTTGACTTATACAGATTGTATTTGGTTGTTTTCAAAGGGATGGGAGAAGAGTATCTGTAAGGAAGGGAAAAAGACTTTAAAGTGCCCTTTCTTTATAAAATGATATGGTTGAGCCCTGTCAAGACTTGCAGAGCTGGGTGTACAGTTACTGTATATTGTGGTCCTGTGTTAGACTCTGAGGCAGTAAATCTACCTGCTTGTACTCCCTGCTTCCCAGAGAGCCTTCTGGCAGCTTTGCTGGTGCTTTCCTGGAGGGAAACATTAGTGTTGTACTGTATGCAAAGCAGGATGCAGTACCAGACCACCACAAGAGTAGGTGGGACACCCAGAGGTGATGGACATGGACTGTCCTTGATGGGATACTTGGTGGGTGCTTTTTGACAGCCTGCTGCATGGATAGATGGAACTTGTAGGCAGCTTGACACTCAGCTGATTTAGGACTACTTGAAATGAACAGTATGGATTTTGGGCAGTTTTCCTTAGTGACACCCTGGTTCAAAGTGTTCCTGGAAGCTCCCTAGGATGTACCTCATGGAAGTTGCTTTTGGTCTTACCAAAGGAGAAGTATCCATCCTTCTACATGCCCAACCAGTTAGTAATCACCCAGAGTTCTTGCTGCCCTTCACCATGTGGTATAGGGCAACTTGTGTGCCTTCAAATTTCTGTATTATTTAAAAAGTAGCAAGGAAAGGAAGTTTTTCTTTGGCATCTTCAGAGGGCCACAGCATTCACACAGAGATGCCATAACCTCTTTCTGGCTCCAGACATGGTCCCATGGCCATGTAATTCCTGTTAAACACGGAGAGAGGCATACCTAACACATGCCATGGGGCACTCCTGCTTCCCACTCCCAGTTTTTGCCACTTTGTTCTCTCTAAAGTGCGTATTTGCCAAAACTAGAAGTAACACCCATGGTTTTCAGGGGAAGCAGGTAAATGCTGTTACGGGCATTGGTCTTTCACCTCTCCAGTGCATGATGGCCTTTTAATAGCAAAGCTTGTGCATCACTGCACAGACCTACCACAGAGAGAATAAAGTGCTCTGAATAAGGCCTGGAAAGATTTCCTTTTCAGTTGCATGACTGTTTTCATTTGAATTCCTCAGATAGTAGAAATTGCACACTTTTGTAGTAGTCATTGCTGGTATACAGGTAGTGACAACAAATTAACACATCTTATCTTGGTAGGATCAGAGTGACAGTTGATGGGGAGTTTCTGCATTATATCTTTCCTCTTCAATTTCTGGACTCTCCTGAATGGGATTCACTGAGGCCCACAGAAGAGGGAATTTTCCAGGTAAAAGTTAAGGGGTTTTTTTCTTCCGCCCCCCCCCCCCTTTTTTTTTTTTCAGTGCTACAGGAAACTGTTGAAGTACTGTTTGTTTTAGAAATAAACTTATTCAGTTGTCGGTTTTTCTTGTGATACTGTGCAAACAAGTGGCGTTCCATTAGTTTGGGAAATCCTCTTTATCTGTTGGACTGGTTTTGCTGTTTGTGTGTCGTTACAGCAAGAAAATTGGAGTTTTCTTAAAGATAATCTGGGAGGTAGGCTCTGTTTGCATTCTTTGGCTGTGCTGATATCCAGCCCTGAGAAGCCAGGTTTCCTTGGGGTGGGAAGAAGCTGGTGCTGAAGAGGTTTCCCAGTGGGAAATGAGCCAGGGGAGGACGTGCCTGTGGCACAGCTTGGCGTGGGTTGCAGCATGGGACACGGTGCTGCTGGGGCTGCCCCTGCGCCCTGTGAGTGCTGCCACTGCTGTCACTTGACCGGCACTCTGGCTTCTGTCTGTGTTGGATCTGATGTCGGCTGTCACGAGGACAAATGGCATTTGTTGAGAGCTTTCTTTAGACCTGCCTTTTCAGCTGAGGCTGCCAAGAGTGGAGCAGGGAGTGCAGGGCTGAACCGGGGCATCCATGTGGCACTGAACCAGGCATGCCATATGGGCACAGGCATATTGTCATTGAGGCTGACTAGAAGTGATCACTTAGTCCATACCCAGTCACCTTTCTCACTTGTCTTTTGCATGCAGTAACCTCCCAGAGCTCTCTGGCTTGGTTAAGAGGCTCTGATTGCAGTAGACAGGTTCTGCTGGGAGAGGGGGGTGCCTTCTGAATAAGGGCAGCAGCACCACCTTGTCACCTGGCTGTTCATTTCTCTCTTCTCTAGGTAACACTTACAGCAGAGACAGATTGTCGGTACGTGGCCTGGAGGAGAAAGAAGCTCTACCTGCTGTTCGCCAAACACCGCTTCATCTCCCGCCTGTTCTCCATTTTAATTGGGAGCGACATTGCTGAGAAACTGTATGCCCTGAACGACAGGGTGCACGTGGGGCAAGGCTTTAGGTACGACATCCGCCTGCCCAACTTCTACCACGTTGCCCTGCCAGAGACCCCTCCGGTGCAGCCCTCCCTCCAGTCCCACCACCTGCAGCGAGGGTCCCCCCGGCGCCAGCCCGCGGGGGTGACAAACTGCGGCTCCTTCCTCGCACCCTCCTAGGAAGGAAAGTTCTGCTGCAGCCGTTCCTCAAAGCGATGAAGGGAAATGGGAGGTGGCAAAGCAGAAGAGCAGAGAGCCAAAAGCAGATGAAGCCAAATTTGACTGACAAGTGCCATTTATGTTAATTGGTGTAGGTTGACTTCCCGATCTCAAGCCAGCAGGTCGGCTTCTGCATTTTGTCTGTGCAATATGTTTACTTTCTGTTGGTACTCCTGTTCATCTTCATCTCTTTCGTTTTGGAGCAGAACAAATCATAACAGTCTGAGGTCTTATTGCAATTGTGATAGCCTCTGTGGTGGCGTGTTGTTTTGTTGCTTTGTTGTTTTGGTTTTCTTTAAAGCAAGCCCATGGTATTTGTAATTATATTTTTCTCAAAAAATTTTGTCACAATGAAGTATAGTCAGAATAGTCAATGAATACAAGTAAGTTGTCTTCAAAATACAGCAACTTGCTTATAATGTTCTTTCTTATGCCATGTGAACGTTCTCTCAATTTATATGAGTAATGTTGCAGAAAAATGACTAAGGAATGATTGCATTGGGTTTGTTTCTTAAAGAAATGAAAGATTTTGAAATGCACAGCAATATTGTTAAAAACCCAAACAAAACAACAAATTCAGTCCCATGAGTAATTGGTTTCTCTCTGACTGTCTTTAAGAGGTATTACATGAAAACAAACGTGTCCCTGCTTGTATTAGAAAAATAAAAGAGCTGTAACTGCTGCAAATACAGCTTAGGGAAATGGTTGTGTAGCGTTTCTAATAGAATGTGATGCTATAGGACCCGGGCTTCTGCAGCATGAATGCCCTTCATGACATGTACAATAAATAATGTTAGTCAATCTACTGCCAAACTACTGGAGTTTGTTGTATAATATTCCTTTTAGCTGTGTTTGTCGGGAAGAGACTAAAACAGCTGCAGCAATAAATACAATTTTTAACTGACACATTCTTGTTTAGCTTCCAGAGTCACTTTTCTGTGCCTATGAAATCCTTGATTTAGAAGATATTCTCTCCCTAATTCTGTGGAGTTTTAAGGACATAAGGGAGCCTCAGATCACACTTCAGTAGGAGAGGGTTGGTTTCAACCCTCGGGGTCACTGTGCCTTTGAAGAGAAGTGTCCAAAGGTCTTTGCTAACTCACCTTCCTGCTGCTCTGCCTGATGCCTGCCAGTAATCAAAAAGTAAGAAGCATTACTATTTTATGCGAATGGATTGCTGCTTGATATGTCTGGAAGTAGATAATATTTTTAATATTTTAAAGTTGCTGGCTTGTTTGGTAGGATGACCCTTGTATGCTTCTCTGTGTGTGGGTATACATATAAGTTTAGATCTTGTGAGTTGTTTCTGGAGGACTTAAGATGATGATACAATCTTACACTTCAATCATGCAGTATATATAAAAAAGCTATTAGGAGTGATGTGAAGCACTGCCTGTTTGAAGGACATTTAGTTTAGAGCAGGTAAGATGGTACAAGTTTTGCTTTTAGCTTTATGTTACTTCCTCAGAGAGGAAAACCAGCCAAACACAAATACCCCAGCATGCAATATGATAATCCCCAAATCATTCTCATAACCCTTCCATGCAATGTATTCTGTATGTACTGCTTCCTGCATGCAGTCCCTGAGTCACAGAGCTACTTTGTCTTGGCCAAAAGAGAATTGGAAAAAATGCAAACAGTTCACTGATGGCTTTTAAAGACCTGTTCAGATGATAACTAAGGCATGGCAGCATGTAGTAAGGATGTACATCTGTGTAACAGTCTACAAGCATAAAAATATTTTAAATGCATAAAAGAGACCTTATTCTAGACTTAGGTGTAATACAAATAATTTATTAATGTTCTCCTTGGTTTTCTTGAATATTTGGGTGTGACCTATTTATTCAAGAAAACTTGTCTTTACTAAATTCTGACCCTACTAAAGTTAATTAGCTTGATCACTTTAAAATAAGACCAAGGAGTCTTACTCACTCAATTTCTATATCAAGCTTATATATTCTATTTAAGCAGTAGCATACTAGTTAGAAAGATACTGAGGAATGATGGGTGCTTCGTGACATACTTGGATAACTTTTTCTTTTTTGTGACTGTTGTATGCCTTGGTTTTTGTCACACACTTTCCAAACACAATCCCCTCTGATGCTTTTCTCTGCTGGAATTGGTTACTGTCAGAAATCTCTACCAGGACATGTCTGAGTCAATATCTGAACATCCTCTTAGCTAATCTTGTTTAGGTGTTGTTACTGTGCTTTCTGGGCTTTGAGTCATTTATTAAAAATTGTTTCTAGTTTTCCAGCATCTGTTTGAGACATGACTAGCAGAACATTTCAGCTGTAAAATTCAGCTGTAAAATAGATACCTACAATAATATAAGTACACACAAAAGGGCTGGAAGCAAGACAGATGTTCTCTCTACCTCTGCTGTTATTTTAATCTGGACAGTGCTTCTAAAACATACAGTGAAATACTCTCTGGTATGCGACTCACAAACCAGTGTTTTGGGAGGGCTGTATAATCTATCTAAATGAAGACACACTCAGAATGATGTCAGCAAAATTAGACAAGTTTTGTGAGATCATACACACCCAGTCATTAGAGAGTTGGGGTCACTCAGCCTGGAGAAGAGAAGGCTCCAGGTGACATTATATTGCAGCCTTTTAGTACTTAAAGAGGCCTGCAAGAAAGATGAGGACAGACTTTTTATAGCAGGGCCCCTCGTGATAGGACAAGGGTAATAACTTTAAATTCAAGGATATTTTTAGAAATAAGGAGGAATTTTATTGTTATGAGCATGATGAAACACTGAAACAGGCTGTCCAGAGAGATGGCTGTCCAGGTGGATGCCTGGTCCCTGGGAACATTCAAATTAGATGGAGCTCTGAGCAACTTGTTCTATTTGAAGATATCCCCACTTATTCAAGAGGGTTGGGCAAGATGGCCTTTAAAGGTCCCTTCCAACCCCGACCATTCCATGATTCTATGATTGTTTATAGGTTAATAAATATTTGGAGCTAGATGAAGTTCTGACTTGAGCATCATCCAATCGATGCCTGTGTTACTACTCAGAAATAACTGTTGGTGAGGTGATCAGATTCCTTCGTAATTGGTTTAAACAAGTGGATACTTGAGTCCATGCTGCTGTCAGTGAGTCCTTCATCCTGCAGTGATTCCCCTTTGCTCACATTTTACATTTTTACCAGTTCCATAACCTTCTGTGGAGTTATGTCTACATTTATATGCTGCTATAGGTAAGAGCAGCAGAATCTGTGCACGTGATGATGTGGTCATTCATCAGTTGATTTTCCTAAGCTTTTATAATTATATGGACATCACATTGGAATTGCCCTTACAGCCTGCAGAAGGGCTCAAATTTGCTGCTTAAGGTAAGAAACTGTGTGGCCTAGGACAGTCCAAAACAGAGGGGGAGGAGGAGTAGAGGAAGAGAGAACTAAATTTCATATAAATTTTATCCAAGAGAGATTTATTTCAAATAGGACTTCTGGCAAATTAATTTGTTGGGAGCAGCAATATGTAGTTAGAGCTTCAAAGCAAGTCTTTTCTACTTAGGAGCATGGGACTGACCTTGCAATTCTTTCATTATGTAGTATTTTTTTAACTACTAATAGTGTAAGTACAGGTAACAGGTTCCATCATGCAACTCCACTCAAAACTACAGAAACTATGGAATAACCAGAGAGGATGCATCCCAATGTACTGTTGTAGCTAATACACTATGAAAGGCAGATTTTAAACACTTAAAGAAAAAGGTTATTTTATTCAGTTGCCTGTGATAACAGAGGCTGGGCTTTGTGGCTGAGGAGGGCCATCCAGGATCTATGTTTCCAGGAACTATTTTCCTTGCAACAAAGCAAATTATACATATAGAGATATGACCTCCCCTAGGATTAAACTGGGGAAGCTGAGTACATGCTTGGATGATATTGCACAGATTTTGCCATACCACAAAAAAGACATATGCTTGTAGTAATTAAATAATATGTTGATGCTACATTTGCAGGAAAAAAGTGCTCTACAGATTTTGCTTATTGTTAATGATAAATGTAAGACATATTTGGTCTCAATGTACATGAAAAATTAAAACGCAACATGGTGTTCCTCATATGAACAGATATTGCAAACCATGTGTTAAAAGTGAAACAAATCTTTTTAGCAGCCCTTTATATAGAAGAAATATATTTAAATAGGAAAGGAAAAAATCAATATCTATTTGTTGAATTCAGACATGACCAGATTAATATTTTTCTATTTCTGTAATAATTGAATGCATATTTCCCCCAACTGTTACTGCATAACAGATTTTTTTTATTATACAACAAAATAAATACTGTATTATATTGATCTGTTAATCCCTCTTGAAAATGTTTACTTTATTTACATTAATATGCATTAAAATATGAGGTTCAGGGCTCAAGCAAAAACACCCTTTCTTTCTGTTTGTCTAATACAGATTAATTTTCCTTTCTTGTAGATTTTTTAATCCCATCCATTTCTACTTGCTGTAATTCTGCTTCTGTGGGAATCAAGAGATGTATTGAACTTGACATGTAAATCAGGCCACCTCATGCTGATGAATCAAACCATGTAGGTGGAGCTTCATCAGCAGGAGTGTGTAGGAGAAAGGCAGCACAAGCATGTCATCACTTAGCTCTAGATTTGGGGTTGTGTCCCAAACCATGGCTAGCAATTCCCTCCTAGAGGGTCACTTGGCAGAGGGTCCTGCCTGCAGAGGGTTTGGACCCAAACCATCCTTCTGCAAGCTATAAATGATGTTAAACTTTGCCCTGAAGTGGGGAAAAAAAAAANCCCAAAACCTTGTAAGAGAAGAAGGATTTTATAGCAGTTATTCTTCTGCTTTGGATTCACAGGCAATATTTTTTAAGTTGTCAGTTGACCTGCAGCTCCTAATTTGAGGGATTAGTGGTGTATTGTAGGATCAAGTCTATTTCACTACCTGAATGGGATTTTGAAGACAAATGGTGATACAAGATAGATGACCAAGAACTAAGACATCAAAGTCATATAAATAAATAACTGCAAAAAATAATGGTGATAAATAACTATTTCAGCAGTGAATCCCATACTTTTCACGTATCCACTAGTAACTGTCCACCTAAACTTGTCTAAATCTAGGGGATATAATAATTTTCTGTGAGTAAAAGCAACATTAGGCCAAGGAAGACACTGAGGCAAAAATCCCATTCAATGGATAAATGCTCTAACCATGTAATTGTATAGAAGTGGGCAGCCCCATCCCTTTCTGTAGAAACTGCACATCATAGGCAAGCATCAGAGCATCTCAGATCTGTGAAAGGAGGTGGGCAGGTTCCTGTCCCCAGGCAGGGATTCTGTGGAGTGATCCCAAGCAGGAGTCTGGGCTCAGTGGGGATGAAGCACATATATCTCTTTAATAGTTCCCATGTGTGGGTTTTAGGAAGAGTGCAGGACAAGCTAGATACCCAATGCTGCACTTGGACTTCCTGTGCCCAACTGCAGGACATGGCTACAGGGGTGAGGTACTGGCAGGTAAAATTTGGGATGAGTTTAAAACACATTTAGGTATGACCCTGTATCTTCCCATCTGTGTTCTCTTACACTGGGTAAATGAAAAGAAGCTTAATCCATAACAAAGGTGAGGCAAGCCAGTTCACATCTGCCAGGATACCCAAGGATGGGTATCAGCAATTCCTACAAAACAGCTGCTGTGCTGGAATTCCTTGCTGTGCTTTGGTCAGCTAACTCTCTCACACTGAAATCTTCAAAGTTTTTATGGAATCCAGCTGTAGTAGCTATTCTATTTTACTAAGAGATAAAATATCTTGAATACTTATTTTGAATATGATGCAAAACTGCCCTGTTTTCATTTACAGAAAAGTTGAGTCCCTCAAATGATACTTTCAAGCAGAGCTCACTAGTGAGGGGAACAAAGTGCTTCTTAAAAACAGTCAGATATCCAGCACTCTGCTCTATTTATCACTGCGTCTCCATTTTATTGTTTGGTTACAGCTTTTCAAAAATATAGTGTTCTTACAGGAAATATGTTCATTATTAAAAGAATTAATGACTAAGTATTCATAGAAAAAATACAAGAAATACTGATACATAAAACATTTTACATTGGTTTTGATTTTACAAACTATTAGTATCATTTTGTTTACAATATTGGTTGCAAATTTAGTTCCAAATGTGCTTTTTACAGTGGTCTATGTACTTCAGCTACATGCAAAAGCAATAATCACATGTATATGTATGTGTATTGCAGTCTGTATCCCTGCTTTTAACCCTACATAATAGAGTTTTGTTAGTTGTTTTTTTTTCCCTTATGGAACAAAGAAGTATAATAAACTCCATTCAGAAGACTGGTTTTATTTATTCATTAAAATCAGAAGAATATATATATTTTTTAAATTCTGTTTTTGCCTTTACTCTTAAAGATCAGGGTCGCAATGGGCAGTAGTGGCATGCTCTAACTCAGCACACACGTTGGCTGTCCTTTACATTATGCACAGTTAAATTTTGAAAAAGCTATCTCTTTCCATTTCAAAGTTCTTCTGAGCTAATCTATTTACCTTTTCTTTCCCCTCACTGTGGACTATTCTCACTATCAAATCATGTATGCTTTCTCTGTCACTTGTTAAAAAAATTCCTTAGACTCGTGTTTCAGCCTACTTCTTTTTTGTCTTTTTTGTCTTTTTTTGTCTTTGTCTTTTTTGTCCTTGTTCCTCAAGTTTTTAAGTTAGGTTTTTTTATTTTATTTTTCAGTTCTCTCTGTCTGTCTGGAGATGTTGAACACTTATCATTTAGTTCCTTTTCATATCTTTACATAAAATTCTAAATCCTTACCAATAATTTTTTACATTTCTAGACAATGGCTGATAATGATGCAAATATGCAACATCCTGAAGGTTCAGTCCTAGCTTTTGCTTCTCAAAAATAGCCACGGTAAATATTAAAATGCACAGCTAAAAAAGGATTAATACTGCAGCAAAACATTAATTGTCACTGTCCCAACACCCAAAAGCATGTATAGATTTGTACTCTGATGATATCTGCCATCCCTTTCGTCTCTGCAGTCACACAGACTCACACAAACTCGTAGGGATCTCTGCAGAGAGAATGCTGAGGGCTACTGCTGAAATGCATTTACTTCGGGATTAGCACTGACATCTCTCCATGATTGTTTTGAACTTTGTGCCTGGATGTTGTCCAAAAAGGGAACAGAAAAATCACAGCCAGTTCACCCAGTGCTGCCAAATCTGCTGTAGTGGAGACCCCTAAAAATGGGCTGTCACCCAGGGAGGGGACAGATGCAGTGCCAAAGCATGGCTCTATTACTTGTCTTCCAGTTCTGTGTGAAGTCTGTAAGAGCTGCCTCATGCTAGCAGAGAGCAGCGATGTGTCAATAACCATTTGAGTTCCAGGCAAGCATGTGGTCAGACTCCATATCTGGTATTCCTCTTTGCAGGAAAAAGCAAACCCCCTGGGACAGGTTCCCATTATTCTCCAATGCCGTGAGTGAGCTGCCCTGGCAGGGCAGTGACAAGTGTCCCATGGCTCTGCTTTAGGAAATCCAACCCGTTTTATATCAGCTCTCCTGTTTTTTGGGGGGAATCATGTGATTTAGGTAGAGCTACAGCATGCATAGCAGGCCCTTCTATCAAGTCCCAGAAAAATCACTTGCAAGCAGTTCATAGAAATTGTTCACTGAGCGATTTCAAATAATGAACATACAAAATAAAGTGTCAGCAGGGAACTGCTCGTGCATAATTTGGGAACAGGGATAATTGTTCGGTGTGATTGAGTAATTGTTTACTGTGCAGTGTTTATATATGTTTAATGGCAAACAATTTTACTCTGTCCTTATACCTCAGGATCATGTACCCTTTAGATAAATACCTACATCAACCATCTGTTAAACTTTGAATACTTTGACTGATTACTTTAGAAAAAAAGTTGGCTCCTGGCTCTAAGCTGGCAACAATCAATTGCTATACTATTAGTCAGTTACCTGGAAGCCCTAGGAAGTGGTGTTTTATATCTTGGATTCAAACAAAAAGATAGCCCTCCTTGTATTATTAACAGGAGACACCCTTCCTGCAGGTCTTGCATTGGAAGAATTACCTGACTATACATCAGAAAGTGTCTGTCAAAGGGTAAACATGCACTGGAACGCACATGCTCCTGTTAAATAAACCTCCAGAACACTAAAGAGCTGAGAGAGTATTTGTTGTTCATAATTTCTTCCATACAAACTTCCTTCCAATAAAACATAATTCTTGAGGATGTTTTCAGGCAAAACCCATATAAATAAGTTTTCTGCAGAGAATGTGTGTGATTTTTCAGTTATACGGCACAAAATTTCAGCAAGTGGGATGGGATTTGCTAGTGTATTTCGTCCCACTCCAGAAAGTTGTCAAATACACACAGGATGAATTGCTTTCTAAAGGAGCCCACTTAGAGAACCTGTGGAGGGAATTTAAAAGATTAGTTTAGAGTAGATGCTGAGTACGTTTCCTGAAACTATAAATGGAAACATTTCATATATCTTGCCATTGTCTGAAAATAGCCCTGTCAGCCTGGCACATCTGGGATCCTGAATACAAAGCATTTGTTCTCTTTAGTGAAAACTTTGCCTAAAAAAGGCTGTGACATTGGGCTCTCATTTGGAAGAGGCGGAGTGCTTGCAGTTTCACGAGAAGTCTCTTCCTCATCTGCTTAATAAAGTTTTCCAATGTCTGGCTAGGCTAAACTGAGAAACAGGAGAGGGAGGTTCAGGTCTCAGCTGTGCCTCTGAACTCCTGCCTGTCCTCTTCTGAGATCAAACACCTTCCTGCATTATCAGCAGGATGATATTTTCCCTGGAATCCAGAAGTACAGGCAGGCACCAAGAGGCTAAGGTATACTGTTGAGGATCACAAAGCTGGTTGCTGGAGATAAGGAACAAGACTGAGTGATTTGCAACATCCATGTGACATTTTCTACTGTGGACTTTTACTGTGAAAAATAACTATATAATTGGAGAAAGTATTTAAGCTATCAAGAATCTAACAGCAGAAGGAAGAGAAGAAGCCTGCACCAAGGAACAGCTGTAACACCATGAGACCTCTGTGCTAACAAAATGCATCAATTCAACACAAACCTTCAAAAAATGGATCTGTCTGTCCAAAGCAAATTCCTCATTCTGTGTAAATGCAAACAGTTTTTATTTCTTGCCTCTGTCAGATTAATTTGTATTAGCAGACTTCAAAGAACCTTCAGCTTGTTGACAAAGATACGTTAAAGCAGTCTTTATAGTGATTTAACAGTAGGACATTAATTTAATCAAACCAGCCCATTCTCCTCTCTCTCTTATTTTAAGGGGATAAATTCTACTTAGTACTTTTAACTTAGAGAATGTTTGTTATCTGTATAAGTATAGGTAATGTTATCTAATATTATCTGTAAAACTAAAGGCCAGTAATCTATTATATAAAATTAATGCCAGGGATTTTAGTAGAGAAAGTTGTTCTTCTATGCACAGGTGCACACCACAGCACAAGACCAGAGTCTGTCAGAGCCATGTCTGTGTGTTCCACCTGCTTATGGTTCTCCTGGAGAGGCAGGATGTAGGGGCATCTCTCAGATAGATCCTCTCTCATTTCCCTCTTCCTGCTGACTGGTAGATAACACCTCCTCCATGTAGTCTTGATTTTTACTGCCCTGCTGCAGAGGACAAATGGCATTTAACCATAAATATAGTGAAATATGAAGATCCCAAGAGGCTATCTGCAATCAGGACAATCTACACTGTCACACAGCTACAAATATTGTTAGTTTGTTGCCAAGCTTTCCTAACAAACACTTTTTTTTTTTTTNNNNTTTTTTGCATTGGGCTAAGCACTCACTGTTTACTACCAAGGTTTCCCTCAAAATTAGAGAAGACCTAGAGAGTAGTGAGAGAGGTACAAAGACTTTATAGAAGACACAGCCAGTAGAACAAACCGTGCTTCCAATGCATAACATTCAGTAACATGCTAGAAAATGCTTAACACGTCGGTTTGGATTGGGATAGGAACTCTCTGACCGGCTCTTTGTGTAGCTTTTGGAAGCTGCTTGGCTTTGCTCCAGCAAGCGTAGCTGAATACTGTCAGTCTCAAACACATGCTAGATGCTATCACTCATGACCATTCCCGTAGCTATGCTATCCTGACTTGTTCTTCCTACCCTTTTTCCAGCTCACTTGCTCTGCATATCTCAGGAAAGAGAAGGTACATCCATAAAATGGCTGGACAGTTGGAGGAAACAGTGCCAAATCGAGTCCTTCATAATTATTTCATGATATATTTTTGAAAATCAGCTCTTATACAAGGCAGCAGGATTCATAAAACCCCTATTCACATGGCACACATTCCTGAAGAGATCCTGATTTCTTGTTGAAGGTGCAAAAACCAAGAATAAGCATGACAAAGGCAGGGCCTCCTCGGACACATGTTGATGTGTACGTGTATAAACTGTTATTTCAAAAACAAGTTGGGATTCTGTATGCTTTCCAAAAATATTTAAGAATAATGCTGACCATATGCTCTTGGCTGCTGAAAATCCCACTTTGTAGCTAGCTCATCAGAATGTACTGAAAGGGATTTTCTGCCTTGGCAGTCCTCATTTATCACTTACAGTCAGGTTTTGAGAGGGCTGGAATGACTTTCATCACTGAATGCTTCTCCTCAGCCTCCTGGCGATGAAGGCACGCTCGGTGACTGCTTCTCCTGTCCTCTAAGACTGGTAGTGCCGGCGGGGGCTGGACAGGACACGGGCAGAGCCGATGCCGACATGCGGGGACAGAAACGTCGCGCTTTGGAAGCACGCCGTTTTCTGGGAGCTGTCAGACTGCCGCACCAGCAAACTTGGTGACATCTCTTAAACATCACGCTCGTGACCAAGCAACCACAGCAGGTGCCGAGTTGAGAAGAGCAGTTTTACAAAGGCTCTCGAGGCTCCTTGACACACACCATGTAGGGGCAATATTGCTTGCCACAGGTTTAGGGGACAATTCGGCTCTTCTAATTTTAACCACCCAACAGCTGGGCAGGCTGCCCGGGCGCGGGGCTCCGGCTGCGCGGCACGGCCGCACCTCTGCGCGGTGCCTCTCCCCGCCTGTTTTAGGCGCCCCTGCTGAGCGCTGCCCGGTAGCCGCAGGTCCCGGCCTGGCGGGGGTGCCGGGGGTGATGCGGGCAGCGCCGCGGGGCTGGGGCCGCTCCCGCCCCTCCCGGCCCGCCCGCNGGCCGGGAAACTTTTCCGCGGGCGCGGGGCAGGTGAGGGGCGCTCCTCCCGTGGGTCGGGGGGTACGGCGTGAGCCGGCAGGAGCCGGGAGCCAGGAGCCAGCGCCGCCGGGAGCCGGCATCGCCGCGTCCCGCTGCCCCCGGGGCCGGCGGTGCCGCTCCACCCGCGGCGGCGGGAGGGGTGGGCGCCAGGCTCCGCTGTGGAGCTGCCCGGTCGCGGGGAGAACGCGCGGTCCCGTCCCTGGTCTCTCGTCCCCTTCGGTCGCTCTCCGTGCCTGGCCGCGGACGCAGTCGGGACCGGAGTCTCCGCCTGTGCCCTGCCCGCGGGGAGCATGGACGGGTTTCAGCTTTCGAAGTGGCTCTTTTTGGGGAAAAGGGACCAGTTGCTCGATTCTTTTCAATTTTTAGAAATTATTTTCACGGTTGTTTTGTATAAAGAGTGGGTTTGGCGTTGTGGGCTGGAGTGCAGCCGCGGAGCGCAGAGCGGGGCTGCGGGCTGGCGGCTGCGGTCGCGCCCTGGCTTCGGGCGCATCCGTGAGCGGGGGGAGAGCGAGCCCGAAGGCGCTCACAGCCCCGGGTCCGCTCAGCCCGGGAGCTCCGCTGCGGCGGGGGAAGGTGTTCTCACGGTGTTCTCACGGTGTGGATACTTTGTTCTTGACTATGAAGAATGAATACGTTGTGAAATGTTCTCTTGATTAAACTGACAAAAGAGAGTAACAAACTCCTGCAGTTACCGACGCTTTTAATTGAATGGGACTTGCTGGAAGGGGCATCTTGAAATACATATTTTCTGAAACCACTTTCCTGTTCGTTCCTACTGCATTGTAAAAGAGGGAATTAGGAATTTAAATTGTAATTAACTCAGTTATGCTACCTCTAATAGTTTGTCTTAGCTCACAAAATAATTATTGCCTAAAATCTCTATGCTGCTTCTGTGCTGTAAGACTATAGAAAAGTAGTTTAAAGTTCTGCAGGTATAGTTATTTTTTTAATTGCATTGACTGTAAAGTTATAGAAACAAAGGGAAGATTTAAGAAGCTCACTTGAATAATGTTGATCAGTAAAGCTGTGGGATATGAATAATCTCAATAAAGTGGGTATTGGCATGAGTGGGACACTTGGCACGGTCCTGTATCAGCTTGGCTGACTGGTTCTCACAGTAGAACCAAATGGTTTACAATTTTCTGCTCTGTCTGTCTTCTATGGATATTGTTTAGGTATCCATAAAAGTCACGCTGTTTTCAAAGTCATCTTGGTGTCTGAATATTTGTGGACTAAATCTTCTGGAAATGCCTTTTAGAAGTTTGATCTCTTGAATTAAAGCTGTTGTTGAGTACAGCAAAATCCTAGAGTAAGCTTACCTCGTTTATATTCTGAGGATTTGTATTTTCTGACCTAAGACCACTGTGTATTACCTTAACTTTCTATCAAGTTCATGCACAAAAAAAAAAAATTAATGGGCTTTTAAACTACACTCATTTCTGTTAGGTTCAATATTAAAGAGTCAGTGGGTTTTTCTTTTCTTTATACATCCTCTTTTTTTCCCCTCCTGTTTGACCAACAAATCCGCTTGAGTTTTCAATCATCCGAATTTTCAAATTCTTGGTTTGGTAAATCTAAATCCATGTGATGGATATATACTGGATATTAAAAAGTGCTCTTTTAATGATTTGTCTTATGCTCCATAAAGCTTTCGTTTCAGTGGATGCTATTTTACCCTAGCTTTTCAAAATTATTTGACTATGTTGGTTGTTTTTTTAAACTCCTGATATTAATACAGGAGATTGAGGACTTAAGCATACGACTGAATAATCTTGTGCTATAGTAATCCTTAGCAGACATAATTAAAGTTTTAAAGGCCTGAATCTGTACTTTCAAAATTAATTTTTGGGTTTCTGAGGTCACAGAAGGTAAAAAATCATAATTGCTTGTTCTTTTGTGGAACTACAGACGTTTCCCCTCATTTTTCAGTATTATTTGGCAATAGTAGATGCTAGGACTAAAGAATTGATCTAAAAATTACAGTGATGTTGTTTTTTGACATTTTGGATATTTGTCTTTCTGGTGTTACCTGTAGGCAAACACTTTAGGTCACAGCTTGTAGCTCTGCCTGTCTGCCTTTTCTCCTGATCCTCAAAGCAGTCTCCTTAGTTGAAATTCAGAGCCTGTGTCTAGGTCTGTCCTTGTGTCATTTTGCAGATAGCATCAGTCTATTTCTGTCAGCTTTTAAATACCACCATGATGGAGAAGTTCACGTTTCTGCTATTTCCGGTATGTTAGGGGAGCTGTAATTATTGTTTGTGAGTAGTAAGTGAAGTTTAAACGTATTCATATAAAGACTTGGAGGTTGTAAAGACAAAAAAACAGGAGGTGGGCAGATTTAGGTTCTGGGGTTCTAATTTAGGCAATCTGGTAGGTAAGCCTGACCTTTAAAAGCATTAAACATCCTCTTACAACTGCAGATGCTTTAAATTGCTCGATGAACTCTGGGAGAAACTCCTTCCCGTTATTTCTGTTTACAGCTTGTGATTTGTTGTGTCAGTGTCTGTGAAGAGCAAGGGGAGCAGTGTTTTGGCTGGGCTGTGAGGAGAATGAGATTGTCACGTGCTGTATATTTAATTTGGTTCACTGGGTTTCCAGTATTCTAATGTATGATGCTTTAGAGCAGAGTCCAAAGGGTAAGGTAGCCTCTATTCCCACAGTGGACCAGTACAAAATTTTGCTAATAAAAAATATGAAGCATCTGGAAGGCTGCTTTGATCTGTGATCAGATGCAGCTGAAATTACTTCTTGCAGCCTCTTTTGATGTTGAGTTGAAGGACTTATGGCTGGTTCTGTATCTGTGTGTGAGTTTGGTTGCCTTTGTGTTCTGTTGGCATTTTAAGCAGTGCCTTCATTGCCATGTGACTGGGCAGTGAAAGCCTGAATATAGGTAGAAACTCAGATGACTATTTTTTAAAAAATACCTAGAGATCCTGCTGTTCCAGTGTAAGGAGTTTATATTGTTTGGAAACAACAGGAGCACCAGATGAGCTGTGTATAAAATGAGCACAGACATAGTTATCCAGTTAGCAATTCCCTCCTGTTTATGAGCACGTTAAAATGCCAGTCCTGCAGCCTCACACGGGCTCAGGCTTTGGCTCACTCTGTGAGTGGCTTTGTCAGCACAGTGAAACTGCTCTAATGACTCTCTTGATGAACTCAGTTAAAGAGCTGAAAGAAAGTAGGAGTGTATTTGGATAGGCCTGATGTTTGCTAACAGTTAAGTTTATGACAAACCCTCACATTTTAATTAATCTTTGTGAATAACTAATGTAGGAATGAAAAGAGGAAATTAATCTCTTAAGACATATGTGAATTGTGCATTTTGGATTAGATAATTTTTTGCCTTGAAAATCATTTCAATCCAGATGTAGATATACTTCATCTGTGCTAGTGTTTGACTCTGCAGAATGCCTCTGCACATTCTGTAGCATACCTTAGCTGTGACAGGCTCTGGGCATAGGAGATGAACTATAAGAGAGGGTCGAGGATTTCTTTCTTCCCACTGCTTTCAGAAGGGGTCTAAAACACTGATTAATTTTGAAAACTGTACAGTTTGCTTATGCCCTATACACAGGTTGATCACAAGGAAATAATGAAGGGATGAAGCAACTCAAATTTATTTCACAGGCCAAGAAACAGTCTCAATTAACAGAGATGCTTCAGAGTATACTCAAGTCTGCAGGAAATAGAGTGTATTTATTAACTGTGACCCAAAATTGTCTTCTGAGCAGATAAATTACATGGCAGTTATGATGACACACATCAGGGACATGCACTGTCTCTACAGAACTTAATCAAATGCAAATCCTGCTGCATTGTACATTACGGAGCTTGTATGCTCAGTGATGAAGTGCATATAGCTCATTAATGAGACTCAAGCCCACCTCCATATAATTTCTACTGCTGAGGCAGTGGGAGACCATACATGCCTGGCTTGGAAGCAGGGGTCTCCTGTGTTTGACAGCAGACGTGTCTAGGAGCAGTTGTGTTCCTTCACTGAGACCTGCTCTGGGTTAAGACCTTCTGTAGAGCTTGTAACACTGCAGTTACCCAGAGAGTTTTTAATGTTCTAAAGGAAGTGTCATGAAATCTTCCAGTTTCTCCCTGTAGTTTGTTTTAATAGTAGGGGTTTTTTTGTATTGGGATTTGACCACAGATATTTTTTCCATTTAAATGCGGCAAAAGGTATATGTGTTATATTTATTATTACAACAGTATAAACATCCTATGTGTATTTAGATTAGAAATAGTCTTTAACTATCTCATTTTCTCCCCTAGTTCCACACACAGACAAGGGTCTTGCAAACTTGTACAAACCATGTAGACCAAGTGATTTCCCCAAAAGACTGGCAGCAGACTTAGCAGCCTCTCTGTTTTGGTAGCTATGATTTAGGTGAAAGAGATAGCAAAGCACTACTGAACTATAGACGTAGCTTACCCTTTTAAAGCATTTTTTTACTGGTTTTTCTTCATGAATGATAATGGAAAATATATCTTGGGAAGAGACAAAATAACCCTAAATCCATACTAGACATATGTATGTCTATTGTGTTTCAGTTTAATGCATAGTGAATTTTTTCCCCTCTCCTTGCAGGAGTCTCCAAGATGAATACTACAGCAATGAGCCCACTCACCGTTACTCCACTAGGTTTTGTTCCAGACTTAAAAAATTCCACCCTTGATCCTCTCAATGAGACTGCATGTGAGAACTGGAAAGAGATTCATCACCTTGTTTTCCATGTGGCGAACATTTGTTTTGCAGTTGGACTGGTTATTCCAACTACTTTGAATCTTCATATGATTCTTCTGCGAGGCCTGCTCACCATAGGTAGGAGAATTATTCTGGAGACATAAATGTGACAGAAATGGCTGGAATTGACTATTATGGAGCTGCTCTCCACAGCTTATGGTGAAATTACTGTCTCTATTAATGGCCATTGTGCTCTGATGAAGGTGGTTTTGGTCTAAGACAGGGTCTGTTTTGACCTTGATATACCTTTTCTAGAAAGATTATATAACCCTTGGCTCTTAAACTTCCTAGAACTGTAATTTACAATTCCAAACCTGTGAGGATGTCAGCTTGAAAATAAGTGGGCATCACGTATGCCAGATGTAACTGGATGTTTAAAATCCACTTATTTCAAGTCAGTTATGTCTGATGATTAAGACCTTTATTTTAGATTTCAAGTAAGTACTGGGACTGTGTACTGGCAGGTGCACTGGCTTAGTGTGTCTGAGGTAGGTGAGGTTTTCCTTGAGAAGCTTGCTGTGAGCCCATGTGTTCTGCTAGTGTGGGTTCAAGCGTGTGGCACTTGTGGGTCACCAGCATTATTTTCATTGCTGATTTAGAAGTGCAGCCTTTCGATGGGGAGTGTATTCTGTGTTCTGATATCAGTTGTGTTTCTTCTACCACTCTAGGAATCTTGTGACACCAGAGTCTGACTTGAGAGGAAAACCTAAATTTGGCATGCCTGAGACTGAGCAAATGTGGTTTGATTTGTAGCATTGCAGTCCCACAGCTATTTCAAAGCCTCTGTACCTTGTGTGGGACAAGATCCTTGTGATCAAAGAAGGAATAGTGACTCATTGCAGTGTAAGAAGGGTAAATCCAATCCAACAAGAGCATGCTTAAGTATTTTTAAGTGAGTGCTTATTGTCTTCATAGTATGGGTCAATTTTAGGATAGAACTGTTTCAATTTACAATGCTCTTGCATTTTCTATTTTATAGTTATAATAGGTTAACTTCTTAAAACAAACTGCACTGGTGACCAAGGGTCTGAGCATTGCAAGACCCTTTTATCTTGGCTTTAAAAGCAAAAGGAGCTCTCACTTGCTAAGCTTGTCATTTTGATCTGTAGGTCTTCTAGTATTTTGAGCAGAGAGGGAATCAGAGTTTTGCAAGCTGGGTGGCAGCAGGAAGCAGATTTACTCAGTGGGCAGAATGAGTAATGAGGCCTGGTTCCCAGGGACCTGTTCCCTTTGCTTTGTCCCTGCCCCACCTCTGTGCTGCTCTTCAATACATCCAGACATCATATCCTCCTGTGCCTTGCAGTCTAACTAATAAGCAAACCAAGAGTTGCTATAGTTTGATTTTTCTAGTCCATGTGTAAGTGCTGCCTCATCAGTTAACAACCCAGACAGACTAGATAATACCAAGTTCATTAAGTCAATGTCATCTTCAGGGAAAAAGGGGGTAAGAACACTCATTTAGCATTGTCTCCTTTTTGTCTTTGCAGGGAAAATATGTCTGTGACCTCTCCAACCATCTCTGTTGGATGATAGGCTCACAGTTCTCTGGGGGAGACTTACTAATACATAATCCCTCATTTGATAAACATTGTCTTTGTAGGCCAAAAATGGAATCCCCAATCATACACAATGCCTTATCTTTTAAAGCAAATGTCCTTACTCAAAGTAAGGCAACTAAAAAAAGAGTAAGCATTTGGAAATTTTGCCTTTGATGCTACACAGGAGAATTCAGGTTCCCGATGTGACCTTGTCACATCAGCAATAATAGTTTCTTTTAATTTTCAAAAATATCTGCATATGACTTTAGGAAGTTTTTATGCAACTCTTCCTTGCTAATTAGATGTGAACATTCATTTCTAGGCCTTTTTGTCTAATTAATGCAACGCAAATTTTTATGAGTTGCCTAATTTCCCCCCATCTCTTTTCTTTTCATTTCAGTAACAAATCATCATGGATTGCACCTTTCTGCTTGCCCCATCCTGATCTGAATTACTGTCATTTCAGTATTGCAGTCCCATGTAATTGGGCTGCAGTCTGTCAACCTGCCCTCAGTGCCTGTTTGCAGCATTGCAGTGACTAGCTATTGTTGCATGCCTTCATCCAGAGAGATTAACTTCAGAATATATTGCTTTTCAGCATAATTATACTCAGTGGACATGCTCTTGATGGTTTTCTAGGAATGTTTATTATTTGGTGAAATCTAACTTTTTTTTTTTTAATTTTTACAGGATGTGCATTGTTCATCATTTGGGCTACTCTCTATCGCTGTGCCTTGGACATAATGATCTGGAATTCTGTGTTTTTGGTTGTCAACCTTTTGCATTTCATATACCTAGTGTATAAAAGAAGACCGGTATGTATAACAGCTTAATTCCACAAACAGTCCAGTAAGATGCAAGAAAGGGAAGTTTTGCCCATGTTTGCTGGGCAAACCAATGGATTAGTACACATTTTCAGCAGAATACTTTTGTGTTTTGCCCAAAATCACACTCTGGACACATACTGGAAGTGTGCAACAACTTATACCAAAAAAAAGAGAAAACAAAACCTAACTGGAAATAAGCTCTTCACCAATTCAACACAGGCTGTGCAAGAAAGCAACTAAGAAATTAGCTGGCAAGGCAGCATAAAGCTTGACTTCTGTCTTGCCTAGGAAGTAGGTTAAAACTAACTAGACTGATTTGTTACTAGACAATTATAGAGGTGTAGCAAATATTTCTAGTTCAAATTGCTCTTGAAGAGTCATCTTACTACTTAAAGGGTCACTTCCTCTTTAGTTAGTATCACTAATGCTATTTTTTCCAGCCTATTCAATCCATTTATGTCACCATGTGAGATGCAGCACGTGATGAAACTGCATTGTATTTTTGCTAGGTAGCCATGGCCATGCTGTCCAGCACACACACAGAATAGCAGCTGTGAGAACGGGGAGCCAGTGAGGGCAGACTCTACCTATTCTGTAGGTGTCCACAGTTAAATAATATCCCATGCAGGTACTCTGGTTTCTAATAGGGGATGAGCTCACTTCCAGTCTTTTCCCTCAACCAAATTAGCATGTTCTGCTTCCCTTCAACCCCCCCACCAACTGACCCTTCTTAACAAATCTTGAGGCTTCTAATCTTCTGTCAGATGGGACAGGAAATGGCCACCAGAGATAGAAATTATTGCAAAAGGCAGGAGTGCTCAGCTGATAGAAACCCATTTCCCTGGGAAACCAAGCCTTTAAACTTGCCTGTATTTTAAAAGTGAATTGTGGCATCCCCAAACGTAGGTTATGGTCCTTGAGTTTGTACCCATCCAACCCTTTCCAAAAATCTAAATAAAAGGTTATTGGTGAGTGAAGGAGCATCCTGGGAGGATGATGTTCTGGTTTGGGCATGAGTAAAAAAAAACAAGCAAACAAAAAAATCACCCTGCATTGTGTAAATCAGTGCTGAATGAAGAAAGAAATACATTATTTTGTAATTACAGTTGTCTACTAAAAGCTATGTTGGCATAGATGGGGGTACTTTGTTTAGATTTCATCCTATTGAAGAGGCAGCTATTTTCACTAAATCCTCTAGTAAACTTGTTAGCAGAATTGTTTGTAGGAGTTAGGTTAAGTGGTAGAAGTGATTGAAGTACTCTGTAGGTGGATACAAAAAGAAGGAATTGTGTAAGAATATGAAACTAGACTGATAAACTCAATCACCAAAGTTGGCAAAAAGATTGCATCTAAGAGAGGGAGGCCTGGAGCACCTGCCTTTAACATTTCTTTCACTTTCTGTAGCCCTTGCCCACTGTCATTGTAACCACAGCAGAACCGTGGTGCTTGGCACACCAATAAACTCTGCACTGCTCACACTCTGGCAGGCAACCACAGCATATAAAAGGAGGCTAAAGGTTAAATTGCATCTGTCTACAACAAGTTGATAAATGGAGTACATGTGTTAAAAAAGGAAGAGGCTCTACCTACAGCAGTGCTCCTCCAGTGTGGAACACAGATTCACCCAAAGATTACCATCTGCTGCACTATGTGACCTGTGCAACTTAAAAGCTTAGCCAAAAATTAGATCTGATAGAATAGCCAGGTAGTGCTGTTTCTTTTCATATTAAGCCTTAATTTCAGTAGTCTTCTTTCCATTGAGAAATTACAGTATTTATGAACATTACATGGAAAAATATTGTTATTTTAATTGCTGTAATAAATAATATTTTCAGTAATTATTAAAAAAATACATGAATCTTTGTTACAAAGTATGATCAACAAGCATACTTGAAGTGATGCCTGATAGTCACACATGTATTTTTAGTTGTCTAACATGTTTATTATGAACCCCAAGGCTGTTTTAAGTTTTTCCTACAGGAGGAAGAGAATAGGGAAAAAAATTAAAACTCCTAGGGACTAATTTTTGAATGAGATTTTCTATCTGTAGCTATTGTAATGTCCTCTGTGATCAGTTCTGATAATTCTCACAAAAGATCTTTCCAAGGAAAGAAAGGAATGGCAGAATAATTACAAGTTAGTCATATTACAAAATAAATAATTGATATGTTCAGTTGTTAAATATTTATTTTATTAAATGGAGCTTGCAAAATCACAGTGAGTTTCTTTTCTGACCAGAAGATTATTTCAGTGGTTTTGATTCCTTGGGGCTTTACAAATTTGGCTTTTTTAGTCAGAGTGGAAGCTGAGTCTAATCAGTCTGACTCGAAGTTCTGGCAGCATCCCAGAATATTTCAACCCCTGCTGAACAAAACATTACACCTACCCATATGGCTTGTTTGGAATATGACCCACAAGCATGACTGGAGGAGCAGTCAGCTGTGCTTGGGAAGAGGGAATGGTCTGTTTCAAGGGAGCCCATCTAAAGCACAGCTACAGCTGCAATCTGATCCGTCTTTAAAAAGGTGGCTACACCTGCTTTCCCCTCAAAGTATTACACACTAGGGGAAGATCATGAAACATGAACCATGTACTAATTAAAGGATTGGATTAACACTCCAGGGCCAAAATTTGCCCTCAAGTCTATGT
Source organism: Hylia prasina (assembly GCA_013397195.1). NCBI lineage: Eukaryota > Metazoa > Chordata > Aves > Passeriformes > Sylviidae > Hylia > Hylia prasina. The sequence continues at coordinate 660,220 of VYXD01006148.1, forward strand.
GCCCGGTTTTGGGTTCAGGAGTCTTGGGAACTATGTAAATTCCTTTTTCAGATGAAAACATATTTCTTTAAGTTGCAGTGGTAACATATAGAAAGAAGTGCTAATTAAATTGGCACAGCTGTTAAAAATCAAAGAGTTCCTGGAGAACATGATGGTAAAACACTCATCTAGCTTTGTGGGTATATGGAACATATTTTGAAATCAAACAGCTCAGGACAATCCTTAACATAATACAAATTCTCTTGCATGTTTGTTTTTAATCCTTGTATGTCCTCTGAGGGATTAAAGATTGTGGCATAAGGAGCATACAGGAAGTTCAAAACCTGGATTTCATATGAGCGTAGCTGCTTGTGGAATATTTCACTAGTAATTTAACTAGTGTAGCTAGTGTAACTTTAGGTCAGGTGATGCACTGGACATAGGAAGTTCAGGAGCCCTGATGTCATGTAGCCACGAGAGCTGATGTCACTGCAAGGCCATTCCTGATAGCCTTGGAATAATGGTGGTGACAGAGAGAAGTGAGTGAGGGACAGAGGAAGCAAACGCGACTCCTTTCCTCAAAAAGGGCAAGACCCAGTGGTCAGCCTGAACTTGATCTCTGAAAAGAAGGAATAGATAGTCCTGAAAAACATTTCTATGCAAATGAAGGATATGAAGGCAATCAGAAGTGGTCAGCAAGGATTAACCAAGGGGCAGTCATGCTTATCCAGCCTGATAATAGATGGATAAGAAACTGATTGAATGGTCACCTCCAGAGGGTAATGGTCAAAGATTCAGACTCCTGATGGCCATCAGTGACAAATGATGTTCCTTTTGAGTCTGTATTGGGACCAGTGTTATTTGCTGTCATCATTAATGACATAGACAAAGGGATTGAGTGCTCCCTCAACAAGCTTACAGATAACACCAAGCTGAGTTGTTTGACACACCTGAAGGACAGGACAGCACCCAGAGGGACTTGGACAAGTTTGAGAAGTGGACCAATGGAAATCTCATGAAATGTAACATGAGTAAGTGCAAGGTTCTGCACCTGGGCTGGGGCAACCCCCAATATCAACACAGGCTGAGGGATGGACAGATTGAGAGCTGCCCCACAGAGAAGGACTTGGGTGTGGATGAGAGGCTGGACTTGACTGGGCAATGTGCACTCAAAGCCACAGAAATCCAACTGTATCCTGAACTGCATCAGAAGCAGTGTGGCCAGCAGGGTGAGAGAAGTGACTGCTCTGGTGAGATCCCCCCTGGGGTGCTCTGAGGTCCCAAGCAGAAAGATAGAAGAGGTGTTCTATGAGGAAAGGCTGGGAGAATTGGGGTTGTTCAGGCTGGAAAAGAGAAGGCTTTGGGGTGGCCAGACTGCAGCCTTCCAGTACTGGAAGGGAAACTGCAAGAAGGATGGAGAGGGACATTTTACAAGGGCATGTCGTGACAGGATAAGGGGGAATAGTTTCAATCTGAGAGAAGGTTTAGATTAGATGCTAGGAAAAAATGCTTTACTGTGAGAGGGGTAAGGCACTGGAATAAGTTGCCCAGAGAATCTTCACATGCACAGTCCCTAGAAGTGTTCAGTGTTGAAGCTCTGATGCTACCTGGTCTCATGGAAGATGTGCTTGCCCATGGCAGAGGGGGTGGAACTGGGTTATCTTTAAGGTCCCTTCCAACCCAAGCAATTCTATGATAACCTTCCATGATGAAATGACTCGCCAGTTAGCTGAGAATGGTGAATATCCTCAACCTTAATTTCAGTAGGGTTTTCAACACTGTATAAAATCCTGATAGAGAAGCTGTTGAAGTGTGGCCTGGATGAGGACACAGTGGATTGAAATGTGGCGGAATGGCAGGGCTGAGTGTGGTAAGAAGTCCAGTTGGAGCTGTGTACTACACAAACACTACTGTGTCGTCTGTAACCTTGGGGCCAGTGCTAGTACCAGTGCTGTTTGACATCTTCATTCATGATCTGGGTGGTGGAGCAGATGGGAACCCTGATGACACAAAACTGTGAGGAGTGGCTGATAGGCTAGAAGGTTGGGAAACCATCTGGAGGGGCCTCAGCAGGCTGGACCAACAGGAACCTCATGGAGCTCAACAGAAAGTGTGGCATACTGCACCAGGGGAGGAATAACCCCNCAATATCAACACAGGCTGAGGGATGGACAGATTGAGAGCTGCCCCACAGAGAAGGACTTGGGTGTGGATGAGAGGCTGGACTTGACTGGGCAATGTGCACTCAAAGCCACAGAAATCCAACTGTATCCTGAACTGCATCAGAAGCAGTGTGGCCAGCAGGGTGAGAGAAGTGACTGNTGCCATGGACTGACCAGCTGGAAAGCAGCTCTGTAGGAAGGAAGAGTTGAACATGAGTTAGAAACTTGCCTTTTTCTCTTATCTTCTGCCATTCTTTCTTGGTTGTTTTTCCTTATTCTCTGTTCTATGTATATTTTATTTTTTTTATTATCTGATGCTTATTGTTCTAATTTGTCTTCCTCATGGCAAATATGCAGGCTTTATTCAGGCTGCCTCTGCTCTCAGGAAGGCTGTAATATTGTCTCATCCCCTGCTTCCTTCATTCAGGGAAGACTTCCAGGCTTAGGATTTCAGCCAACATCCCTCATTGCTGCTGCTTGAGTTTGGGTGGGCTCTTAGATGTGGGATGTTCAGCTGGCAATGTTTCTGGGGTTTTTTTTTCCCTCCCTCATCACATGTGGTTTCAATATAATTGGTTTGTTTTTCAGGACTTGCTTTCCTACTGCAAGTAAGCCAAGAAACTCAGGCATGAGAGGGGCTCCCAGGAGAGCCTGAGAGATAAGCACAGTGATGCGTGCATGCAGTGTGAAAGACAGCTTCATTTTTTTTCTCTGTATAATTCTNTTTCTGGGGTTTTTTTTTCCCTCCCTCATCACATGTGGTTTCAATATAATTGGTTTGTTTTTCAGGACTTGCTTTCCTACTGCAAGTAAGCCAAGAAACTCAGGCATGAGAGGGGCTCCCAGGAGAGCCTGAGAGATAAGCACAGTGATGCGTGCATGCAGTGTGAAAGACAGCTTCATTTTTTTTCTCTGTATAATTCCTGCCCAAGTCCTATTCATTATTGCATCAACAGACATCTCAGAAGGCTCCTCGTGTGTGATTTAATGTGCCCCTTGGATGGAACAGCATTCTGAAGCACCAGTGTGCCATCCTGGCTAATTTTAGATAAGGTTTTGGTCACGCTGTCATAGGCAGTGCTTGTGGATAGACTTCACACATTTATCACTTTTTTCCTTGCTTAAGCATAATGAAGCCAAAGATGTCCCTCAAGCTAAAGCCTTGAGTCTTACCTGTTTT
>VYXD01006148.1:664014-776629 GCA_013397195.1 Hylia prasina
GGTCCCTTCCAACCCAAGCAATTCTATGATAACCTTCCATGATGAAATGACTCGCCAGTTAGCTGAGAATGGTGAATATCCTCAACCTTAATTTCAGTAGGGTTTTCAACACTGTATAAAATCCTGATAGAGAAGCTGTTGAAGTGTGGCCTGGATGAGGACACAGTGGATTGAAATGTGGCTGAATGGCAGGGCTGAGTGTGGTAAGAAGTCCAGTTGGAGCTGTGTACTACACAAACACTACTGTGTCGTCTGTAACCTTGGGGCCAGTGCTAGTACCAGTGCTGTTTGACATCTTCATTCATGATCTGGGTGGTGGAGCAGATGGGAACCCTGATGACACAAAACTGTGAGGAGTGGCTGATAGGCTAGAAGGTTGGGAAACCATCTGGAGGGGCCTCAGCAGGCTGGACCAACAGGAACCTCATGGAGCTCAACAGAAAGTGTGGCATACTGCACCAGGGGAGGAATAACCCCATGCATCAGCATGCCATGGACTGACCAGCTGGAAAGCAGCTCTGTAGGAAGGAAGAGTTGAACATGAGTTAGAAACTTGCCTTTTTCTCTTATCTTCTGCCATTCTTTCTTGGTTGTTTTTCCTTATTCTCTGTTCTATGTATATTTTATTTTTTTTATTATCTGATGCTTATTGTTCTAATTTGTCTTCCTCATGGCAAATATGCAGGCTTTATTCAGGCTGCCTCTGCTCTCAGGAAGGCTGTAATATTGTCTCATCCCCTGCTTCCTTCATTCAGGGAAGACTTCCAGGCTTAGGATTTCAGCCAACATCCCTCATTGCTGCTGCTTGAGTTTGGGTGGGCTCTTAGATGTGGGATGTTCAGCTGGCAATGTTTCTGGGGTTTTTTTTTCCCTCCCTCATCACATGTGGTTTCAATATAATTGGTTTGTTTTTCAGGACTTGCTTTCCTACTGCAAGTAAGCCAAGAAACTCAGGCATGAGAGGGGCTCCCAGGAGAGCCTGAGAGATAAGCACAGTGATGCGTGCATGCAGTGTGAAAGACAGCTTCATTTTTTTTCTCTGTATAATTCTTAATTCCTAGTCCTTAATTCAAGTCCTATTCATTATTGCATCAACAGACATCTCAGAAGGCTCCTTGTGTGTGATTTAATGTGCCCCTTGGATGGAACAGCATTCTGAAGCACCAGTGTGCCATCCTGGCTAATTTTAGATAAGGGTTTGGTCACGCTGTCATAGGCAGTGTTTGTGGATAGACTTCACACATTTATCACTTTTTTCCTTGCTTAAGCATAATGAAGCCAAAGATGTCCCTCAAGCTAAAGCCTTGAGTCTTACCTGTTTTTAACTAATACATTTGTGTTTATTGATGTCTCCTGTTTTTTCAATCTAGATCAAGATAGAGAAGGAGCTTAGCAGCCTTTACAAGAGAATGTTTGAACCTCTCCATGTGCCTCCAGAGCTCTTCCAAAGACTAACTGGACAATTCTGCAACATTCAGACTTTGAAGACAGGTCAAGCCTATGCAGCAGAAGATAAAACATCAGTTGATGATAGGCTAAGCATCCTGCTGAAGGGGAAGTAGGTTCTATAAAAGCTTGGAACAGTCATATGCTTTGTGTCATGGTTGAATAAATTAGAAAATTATTGAGGTTGCAATTGTTTGTAATATGTTATGGTCTGTAGTAAAATAGTCTATACTTATAGACAATTTTGTGACACCATTTTCAGGTGACAGTCGTATACTGGGAGCATGTTGTGTATCCACTTACATGTGCAGCTGAATGGATTTTAGTGGGAATTATATTTGTGTAGTACCAAAGGCAGTGTCTTGCAAAATAAGCAAGAGATTTGTTTGAGTCTTAGATACCCTAGTTGTCTCCTCAGTACATTCTCAGGTTTTAAGGTTAAAAAATACCGTGCATGAGGGAAAAAGTATCTCTCCAGCAGGCTTTAAAAGAGCAGGCCTTTGGAATGGATTCATTGCACTTGTACCTGCAAGTAGAGGGGCAGGTGCACTGCCCAGAGGCAGACAGGTGAGAAAGGGTAAGATATATGCCCACAGCCATGTAATTTTGAAACTCATGCTAAATTCTGGCCAATATTTTAACCAGCTTCTGTTGACAGCAACAGTGATGTCAGGCTTCATTGTTTTTATTACTCATTACCACAAAGGTACTTACCTAAGGGAAGCCTAATTCTGCTCTGGCTGTGCAACACGACCTTTCTCATATTAAATAACAATGTTTTGTGGATACATGCCATGTTTGTCAGTTCTCTACTTGTCTGGCAGCTGTCTATTCTGCTTAGAATCAGGCAGAAAACAGGGTAGCTGTGGGAGTGATATTCCAGAAGATGAACTTGTTTATTCCTGTTACCTACTGCTTTACTGCTGTCAATAGTCCTACCCAAATTTTGATTCAATTAATCAGCCTCTGTGATTTTAAAATGTTTCATCCATTTTATTTCCAGGATGAAGGTGTCTTATCGAGGGCATTTTCTGCATAATATTTACCCCTGTGCCTTTATAGACTCTCCTGAATTTCGATCAACACAGATGAACCGGGGTGAGAAATTCCAGGTACACTTTGTTTTAAATGTCACTGGATATGAACTGGTGAGACCATTAAAAAAACAGAGTATTAATTTGATCAACAGTGAACTATTTGACTCACGTAATTTTACTATCCTTCTAGTATAGGTGTTTAAAGATGGACCATACCAATAACAACTTTTAAATGCTGCAAAACAGTATTACAATGGTGTGTATTGAGCAGTCTGGCTTTCGCTATTCTGTTCTCTTTAACTGTTTCCAAGTTTATGTTATGTTAAGAGGTTGTTCAGGACAAATAATTTAAGAGGCAATTTTGATGGAAAAAGATGGTATGAACAGGTCTCATAATTGGTTCACAAAAAGAAAAGGGAAAATAACTACTGTAATAATGCAAATCTAGTTCAGGCACTAGTAATTAGAAATTGCTATTTATAAAAGTGTATTAATTCTTCTGTCATTTTGCAATTTTTTAAAGCAACATAAGCTGAAAATTACCTCAGTATTTTGAATAAAAATATTCATATGGAGAACAATAAGGGTATATTTCTTTACCAGTGTAATTATGCTGGTGTATTAAATATATATTATTATAGTTTGGGGGGTGGAATACTTTTAGAGACAGGTGTTTTTTCCCATCGAAATCACTATTTTGCTACCTCTTACTGGATGTTCTTTACTAGGTATGTGTGATAATGACTGGGCTGTGACTGACTGATACCTCCATGCTGATACAGAAGGGGAGGGAGGCAGAGCAGTGCAGACTCTAAAATCAGTGATTGATGTCATATGTTCCAGTCCAACATCAGGCTTAGTGCCAGGGGGAGAGACTTGTCCAGATGCATTTGCTTCGCAGCAGCAAGGCCTCCCAGAGCCTGGCTGCCCTCTTGGCACAGCCCCTTTCTCTTGGAAGCAGCTGGATATGAACCAGCCCCTCTCAAGGGACAAGGGTCATGCCTCAGCTCCTGCCTGCTTTAGAAGTTGTTGTGATCTGGAGCAGAGTACATGCTTTATTCGTGGGTTCTGCTTGTTACTGCAGTGTGAATACCGGCAGCCTCGCTGTTTCAAGAGCACAGGGATTCAGCCTTAAGGACCCCATCTGCTGGCAATGCTGGCAAATTCTTCCTCAGCCTGTGTGCTTATACTACAGTCGGTGGAGTTAAAAATCCATGGATGTGACTCTTTTCCATTGTTTCTAGGACTTAATGGATTTTTTTTTCAGGATGTAATGTTATCTTGTAAAAGCAGAGAGCACCTGATTTTGATTTATTCGTAGATGCCTGACTGTCCCTAGCAGAACCTGCCCCTGGGTATCACCAGTGTGGGTTTTGGTGTGGCATTGCCCTCTGCTGGCACAGGGGGATGAGCCTGGCAAGTCCATCCTCCCATGAGAGGGGGCAAGGTCCCCTGTTACTACCCATAACTGGATTATCAATAAGTGAGCAAAAAGAGCCTTGGCTCAACTCCTACAAGGCTGTACTTGTGGGATCAGCAGGGCTGACAGCTATGAGAGTAAGGTGGAAATATTTTTTTAAATCACTAAAAACTCTTAAATGGAGATCTTTGGGTGATACCAGTTGTTCCTGTTTGGTGACAGTGATGTAAAATAAAACCAAGTTACATATAGGCCTATTGCAAGTACTTGTCATTATATATGACGGACTTCATATATAAATTTCCTCTCATATAAATGCTTTTATGGTTTCGGAACTCATGAGAGATTTTTCCCTGTTGTTGTCTCCCAGGTTTTCTATAAGATAAACTGGCTACATGTATCAGTTAAAAATATAATGATAATAAATAGCTGAGAATTTTTACATTTGTAAATATCACATCCATAACAAAGGGATACCAAAAAGCTTTATGGCTTTAAGAGTTATTTTAACTGGAGTCACAAATAAAATAGTATCACTTATTTTAAAGCATGTTTAAGTGTGCTCATCTTAAAACATTTTTAAATGTGCTGATTCTGGTAATGTATATTTTTTCAGGTCACCATTATTGCAGACGATAACTGCAAGTTCCTGTGCTGGTCCAGGGAACGACTGACTTACTTTCTGGAGTCTGAGCCATTTCTTTATGAGATCTTTAAGTACCTTATTGGCAAAGATATTACAAATAAACTTTATTCATTGAATGACCCAACCTTAAATGACAAGGTAAGCAACTTTGTTTTGTTTGGGAATTTTCCTCCCACATACAAATGTGTTTTTACTTCAAATTTAAATGCTCTTAAAGCACGTTATTTTAACCTGCTTCCCTCAGCTGCTGAATGCAAACTCGTGACCTTTTAGTGCCAAGGTATGAGTCAGTGCAACATTCCTGTCAGAAGAAACATTTGTTAAAGTTAGCACAGTAATGTACAAGAAAGATGAGTAACTGAGATTCAGAACTGATCAGCTTGTGGAAATATTTCTAGCTAACTATTAGACATGATGGCCAGTACCTAAAATGATGCTTCTCCATTGATATCCTTTCTCACTAATAAATGAGTGCCTTTGTAAAAAGAAGTTTCAGAGTTTTTTTCTTAAAAAAATTTCTTACTGGGAGCAAACAATTATGTAATACTGATTGCTAGGAAGAATAATTTCAATGTGTCTTTGAGGGTTGCAAATGCAAGAAAAAAGCAAACATTAGGTTGATGTGATACAGTTAGTGGAAGGAATAATGAAATACATATAAAATATAAATAAATATAATTACATATAAAACATTAAGTGGTCTGAATATAACTCATTCTTTGCCTTTAGAGGGGGGTGGGGTTTAGGTGTCCTGGTGGGTGTACTTATGGATATATGAACTTGGTTTAGTTTCATTTTGTCTCCTTACTTATTCCTTATCATAATTTTGAAGAATTAAACAAATTCCGCCCCTCCTTTGACTTAACATCTGCACACTTTAACTTTAGTTTGTACCAAGTCTTTGTTTTTAGTTGCAATAGTCACATAAATTTAGGATTATTGTAGCTGGTTTATTATAATAAGTTTTGAAAATGTATGCTGTAAAAATTGAGTGAGCATTTGGGAAATTTGTAGTATCTTTTTATTCTTCCTAAAATAAAAATCCTGTTGCTTGAGCTCTTCCTACATAGCTTGGCATGAGAACTGTCAAATAAATTCTTGATTTTCTCATTGCCAGCACTCTATGTACTTACTACTTCTCACAAGCTTCACTTTCAAATATAAATATTATTGGTGTCTTTGATGTCTTTTAACTGGTGTCAGCCCCATCAGAAAACGTTGTGGTTGACTTCTGTACATAGGTGACTATGGAAATAAAGTGAGTATTGGTTATTTGTATTCAATGGTAGTAAGAAGGTAAAGCTATCAAATATTTTTTCTTGGAAAACAGAAAAGTAATAATTCATTTTGTAAGAAAATTTGTGATTTTCTCCTACCTAAGGAGACTTTCACTAGTGTTGGGAAAATAGTCATTCCTTTTTGCATGAAGTAGGATACTAGTTCCTGACTTTTAAAATTCAATGGAGTGGAGTTATCCATTATAGCCTTGTCATTGATTGCCACCTTTCACATATACCTAAAATAGCATTCTGACTTGCAGTAATACCCAACAAGGTACAATGTATGGCTTCATATGAATGTTATAGCATAAAGGCTTCTTAGGAAGGCTACTCAAAGCAAAATGGAAGCTCCTCAGACCATTTGACAGGGAGAGGATAATGTTCACCTAATGCATTTAGTCTGCAGTAGAATCAAGAGCCAAGAGGTCATCTACTGGGAAGGAATGACATTCACCACTTTTCTAACATGATGAAATGAAAAGCCAGGAAAATGAACGTGTTTCTGTTAAGGTATAAATTGCCTCTCTATACAGCATGCTGTTTTGTTTAGCAAGGAGGACCAGCCTCATCATAAAGACTACATTTAATTGCAGAGCATCATCTTTACCATCATGAATTACCATATAATAAACGCCAAACTTTCTGTAAGAAAAAAGATGAAAATTTCAGTACAAAAGCAATTTGAAATTGAATAATTAATATGCAGTTTAATACTTGTCAATTCCAGTATATTATTGGCATCTTCTATTGTCATTTAAATTGATTTACACTGCATGGATTTTCTTCTATAACAATTTTCTTGTATAATCATGGCTGAGACCAGAGCATCTATTACAAAAGAAGTAGTATTTTTCCATTTTTATTTTAATTTGCTTGATATCCTTTTTTAAAGTAATAATTTTTTTTTTCTGTTTTAGGCTTCAAAGAAGGTTGATCGCCAGCCCAGCCTTTGCTCTCAGCTCTCGGTGATGCAGATGAGGAACAGCATGGCCAGTACCAGTGACAGCGAGGACGGCTTGCAGATGTTTCTTCGTGGGACTTCCTCTGCATCCTCTCTTCGTGAGTGCTCAGAATTGTTTGTGCCAGTTCTGAATACGGCTTGGGTTGACCACTGACTACTGCAGAACTCCTGTTGCCCTCTGTGGGAGCAGCCTGGAGCAGCTTTTTTGGTGCTGCTCCATCAGATCAATGAAGGGACCTAACTACAGGGCAGTCATTGGATGCATGAGGCTTTGTGTTCTAAATGAAGATACCTCATGTACATACTGCAAAAAAAACCCCCAGCACATCTAATAATAATCTTTGGCATAATGTTTATGTTTAGACACAATATGGAATGTTTATAGTAATGGGGCAAAACTGAAGGTACAGTGCCGGTCACAGTAATATGTCCTTTGGTCTGTCACTGGTGCTTATAGAAATTAAAAACCCAAACAAAACATTTCCCCCAGCAACTTGGTGTCCTACTTTTCCTCCTGTGATAGTTTGTATTGGCAGGGTCTGGAGGAATGTGGTATACAACCAATATTTTGATGTCACCTGGAAAACGTCCAAGTATCCTGTCAGGCTCTCCTCTGCTGTGCTTGGTATGACAGGAGTAGTAGAGAACAGATGAAGTGAGAGAAGAAACCATGTCTGACCTTTTTGCTTCTACTCTTTTAATTTATTCCTTTATGAAAACATTCTAAATTATTCTTTCTAGGCTTTTGCTGTCATTTGTTTTCAATTCATTTGAATCTAAATGTCAATGTTAACCTGAATTCTGAAAGCAGTGTTTGAATAAAAAAGCCCCAGAGGATGCTCAATTTTTGCATTTGGCATAAGCTGTTAATTTAACAGCATTTAAAAAGATCATATAGGATTATTTATTTTGATTTTGGAAATATTATTTTCTAGTGATTAGGATTCAAATATATGAGGGAAAAAAACCACTGCCAGTTATTTGTTATGATTAAAGTCTCTGCTAAGAAGTGGAAATGTTTTCAAATATTTGCATCTTTCTTTTTAATTATCTGTTTTCCATTATGTTCCTCACAGTTCTCATCCAGTAACACCTTCAGACCTGGAGGGCCTATCTGGTTTTACTCCTTAACAGTGGTGTAGTCTGCATGCCCAGATAGATGGAGGCAAAAGCCCTGCTGGTGCTTCACCCTACTAGAACATCAAGGGTGACACCTGGGATATAGTTTGATGAAAATACCAATATTGTTTTCTTTTTCCCCTCCATTCCCTGCGAGGACACTCAGAATTACAGTACCATTGAGGTAGTAAGAGACCTCTGGACATTATTAGATCCAGGATCATGTCCAAAGCAAGATCAGCTTAGAGCAGGGCTATATCCAGTCAAGCTTTGAATATTTTCATGCTGGAAGATTTTCCAGCCTCCCTGGGCAACCTGCTCTGGGGACTTAGTCCCTCATGGTGAAAAAAATTTCCTTATTGCAACTCATGCTTGTTTTCCTTCTTTATTTAGTGCATGCCTCTCTGAGAAGAGTCTGGCTTTTTCTTCTATGTTGCCTTCCATTAGGTAGCCAAAGACAAGAGTCAGATCCCCTGGGAGCCTTCTGTTCCTAAGGCTGGACACACCCAGCTCCTGCAGCCGGTCCATCACTGCTCCAGCCTCTGGCCATCTGGGTTGCACTCCACTGCTCTTGCTCCAGTATGTCCATGTCTTTCTTGTACAGGGAGGCACAAAACTGGATGCAGCACTGCAGATGCTGTCTCACAATTGCCAGATGGAGGGGATTACTATCTTTCATTGACCTGCTGGCTATGCTCTTGCTTATATGGCTCAATATGTGCTGCTAATGTGGCCCAAGACATGGATGGCACACTTCACTGCAGGGGCACTCTGCTGACTCCTGTTTTATTTTGTGTCCACCAGGATGCCCAGGTTTGTTTCTGGAAAGTTGCTTTGCAACCAGCTGGAGCCCAGGCTGTAATGCTGTGAAGATGTGTCATATCCCAGGTTCAGGCCTTTCATGAACTTGTAGATTTTGTCAGTTCTTTTCTCTTTTTCCTGTCCTGTCCAGACTCACTGCCCTACCCTTTGGCCTGTCAGCAGTTTCCCCCACTACCTGGCTCTTGTCTGTGAACTTGACAGGAGTGCATTCCATCCCATCAACCAGATCATTTGTATCTTTGAATATTATAGGCCTTGGCATTGGCCCTTGAGAACACTGCTGGTAACTAACTACCTGACAGCTGGATTTTGTACTGCTGTTCACCACCCTGTCAACTTGGCAGTACAGCAGATTTTCCACTGAAGCTGTAGTCCATCTATCCAGTCTGTTTCCTACCCATTTGTCTGGAAGGACTCAGGGGCAGACTGTGGAGGGCTGTGCTACTGTCCATGTAAACCACTTCCACTGTACTCCATTCATGCACCGAGCCCATCATCTCACCTCCAAAGGTGGAAGGTGGTCAGAGTAGTCAGGTGCAATCAGCATCTGTGATGGCTTTTCCAGTCACCTTCCCGTCCCTTGTGTGCCTGGACATGGCTTCCAGGAAGATAAGCTCCATAATCTTCCTGGGAAATGAATTTGGACTGCTAGGCCAGTAGTTCCCTGGGTGTTCCATCTTCCCCTTCATTAAAATGGCTGTGATGGTGGCATTTTCATTTGTCTCCCCTGATTCCAAGATGATAGAGGGGCCTTGCAATTTTATCAGCCAATGCTTGGCACCCTTGGATGCAGCCCATGTGGTTCCACAATCCTTTGTTCACCCTCTCGACTTAAGTTGTTCCTGACTCGGTCCCGTTTTCCTGTCAGTCAAGCATCACTCTCTGTCTCTACCACTGGATACAGAGCCCTATCAGGCCTTAGGATAAGCCCCTAAAGTAAAAAAGAAACAAAACAAAAAAGTTATTGAACATCTCAGATTTTTCATGTTCCTGTGTCCTGTGCATCACTGAGCTCTGGGCTCGCAGTTACCCTGCTCTTTCTTTTGTTGCTGATTTATTTGTAGGTGCCTTTCTTGTTACCCTTCACTAGATCCAGTCTAGCTGAGGTTTGGCTTCCCTCATTTCATCACTGCATGCTTGGGCCATGGTTCTGTATTCCCTCCAAGGGGCTCATCCCCACGTTCACTTTGTGTGTGTCTGTTTGAGATCTGTCAGAACTTTCCTGTTCATCTGTGCCAGCCTTCTACCGTACTTGCTCAGCTTTTTGTGCACTGGAATGGACTGTCCTTGTGCTTCGAGGAAGGTGTCCTTGAAGATCAACCATCTGTCCTTGGGTCCCTTTGCAGGCCATGTCCCATGAGCTCCTGCCAAGTAAAACCCTGAGCAAGCCACAGTCCCCTGCCCTGTAAGGCTGTAATTCTACTATTTGTCTTGCCCACCACTCAGTGTCTGAAACTCCACCAGTTCCTGGGCACTGCAGCCAAGATTACCAGCAGACTTCAGCTCCCTGATGAGTTCTTCCTTGTTCATCAGTGACAGGTCCAGCAGAACGCCTTCCCTAGCTGACTCTTCGATCACCTGTGTGAAGAAATTGTCTGTTACGTTCCAGAAGTCTCCTGGACTGCCTGCTCCCAGCCCTCTTGCCTTTCCACCAGATACCAGGGTGGATAAAATTCCCCACAAGCACCAAGGCCTGTGATCCAGTCGGTGAAAGACTTCCTGCTACTTGCTCTTCTTGATCAGGCAGCCTGTAGCAGATTCCTGCCATGAAGTCTCCTGCCTTGGTCTGTTCTCTGATCTTTACCTTTAAACCCTGGAGTGGCTTTTCACCTGTTCCACACACAGCAAAGTTCCATGAAATTGAAGCCACTTCTTTGCATAGAGAGCCTTTGGGTGAATTTGCACACTCAGAAAGAAATTGTAAAACTGTGTTTGTGCGATTAGTTAGAATTAAAATGACTCTTTCAGGCTTAGCAGCAAAACTCTTACACCAGTATCTCAGCTTTGGGAGAAAGTAATTGAAATGTATGACCAGTTCAGCTGTAATTATATAAATCCTCAAGATGCACTTGTGCTTAGCACATACTTGATAAATACACTTTTCTCTGCTGTACCTTTCCTTGGTTTGTGTACCTTTTTTTTGGTATACAGGATATGCTTTCCCCAAGACAGAGGAGTTTGTGTCTTTTATGTTCTTAAATTCCTCAGCCCAGCTGAGGCAGCAGCCTCCCAAATCCAATGTTTTCCCTTACTTTTGGGGAGGCAGAGGGATTGCCCCTACACCAGTGCAACACACACCACGGGAAGTATTGTTATTTATTTATTCTTTGTATTTTGATTGTGGAATTTCTGACTTCTGCAAAAGGTTTGTTCATCTCCTTGAACTGTAATGCTTCAATCTTTGTTTTTGCCAAGATAGCAAAATGTTAGTTATTCCTGAATCCTCTCATTGCCAGTGATTGGGTTGCTACCAAGGTGAGCTCTGCTTAAAGATCTGAATTCAGTGTGGATTGTGGCCATGTATACACTTTTTTTCAGATCACAGGGAAAACTGAAAAAAACCCTGCCATTTATGTTGCCACTGCTGTATTTTTAAAAATCTTCTGCTGGGCGTTGTCAGTGCAACAGTTGAGGAATTTTTTTGTCTGGTTTTTTTTTTAAGATTTAGTATAAAGCACATGTTGAAGCTCACAGTTCCAGTGCTGTTCCCTGGATCCTCCTTCCACAGGCATACATTTGTTTATTTAGAAAAACAAACACAATCCAAATTCTCAAAAGATTTTGTGAGAAACATATAGAAATGACAAACTTTTTTTTTTTTTTAATTAGAATAAAAAATGAATGAAGGGAACTTACCTGTACAGGAACTCCACAGGAGTACCGTTTTGTCATTGCTAGGTGATTGTTGTGTGGACAAAAGCTTCCCACTACAAATATAATTTTTGACTATCATAATGCAAATAAATTTTCTTCTTGAAAAAATGAGCATTTATATTTTTGTATCATCCCATATTTTAAAATTATGCTTTCATCATTTATGCTATAAATAAGCTTTGACTCATTTTCTCAAGAAATTAATATTAATCCTTTTTCAAAGTGTTTAGTAATAAAAGGGTTAAAAATACTAATTAGTAACCCTCAAACTACAATTACTAACAAAACTATGTTTTGAATTTAATTAATTAAGAAACCCAACTAACTGTTTGCTTTTATATTAAGGAAATAACCAACAAGAGTTCTATAATGCTTACGGAGTGAGTCGTTTGCAGCATGATGTTTTCTGTTGATAACATCACATTAACTCAGCAGGCATCCTCAAAAAGGTATTAAAGTGGGGTTTGTTTATCATGTGACACTTGTGCTTCACATCCATGGTCCATCTGTATGTAATTCATTAGTAAGTGAAATAGAGGTATCTCTTTTTTCAAACTTTGACTTAAGCAAAAATAGTTCAACCTGATCACAAGCCTGGTTTCACCTGAATTTCAGTCCTTTAAACAATATTTTGGCATTTGTTTCTATTCTGTAATTCTATTGCTTGACAGCCATCCACATATTTATTAGAGATACAGTCCCTTTTTCTGTGGTACTTGTTTTAGATATTTCAGATTTTCTGGTCTATGCATATGTATTTGTTAACTTCTAAGCTGAGAGGAATGTAAAGAGGTTTTGGCTTGGTAATGCTTTTAGTGGTATTATCAAATTATATGCTCCCTGCTTGTAGTTAAAAGCAGGATTGGATTTCACAGGAATTTTAATATGTATTTTGGTTTAGGCCCTCAAGAAAGGGCAACTAAATGTAGTGAGAGGAAGGTCTGACTCAGTCACTTGAACATCTGTCCAACACTGGCTAATGGCATCAGTAGACAAAATTTTGTATTTGGAGCAAATAAGAGCATGTCTTTGAACAAACAGGCTGAGCGAATTAGACCTTGTATTGGACCCTGTTGTACAAACTTATGGCTGCCTACTTCTGTTTTCTGGAGAGAATTCAGAAGAAAACTATTTTAAAAATAACAATAAAGCACACTAAAACAAAGATATAAAAAAAAATAAGCTGGAACTGTAACTTAGCATTTTCAGGCACACTTTTGCCTTTGGGTGTCTCCCAGAAAACCCAGTATTATATCCAGATGTACCCACAGACTTTGGGTGGGGCATGTTAGCCAATTAATTGATCTAGCTATCCTTTGCTTAGGCCATAAAACACATCTCTGTGGAAAGAAATGTTTAACAATTTCAGTATCTAAAAATATGACTGAGTAACCATTTATTATGGCAATTTAAGTAGTTTTTGAATCTCAGAAGAAAATACTAACATGTTTTTATCATAAAATGTTCTGAAATGCCAATTCCAAACATTGTCTTTGTGAATGTGATTTAAAAATGTACTGGTGTTGCCTGTGACTGTATATTGTTCTCTGTAATACATACAATGCAGACGAGCCTTTCCTCATTAAGTGGGCTTCCTTAACACAGCACTTTACTGTATATCTGGTGAACTTTTTTAAAAATAAGGGTGTGTTACAGGTATCAGCATTGTTTTTCAAGAACATTTAAATTTTTAGCTTGTATGCCAACAGTCTGTTTTCTTCTCAAATGGGATTTCAAGGATTTCCATAATCTTTTTGGTCATCATATATTAGCTGTTTACAACCTCATACTGTTGTGGTGGTCTAACTCTAGAAGAGGGTACTGAGAAAAATACATGTCCACGTGTAAATTCAATTTCAGAGTGAACAATGGAAAACAGAACTGTTCAGCTGGTGTCAAAGGAGTTCTCTGGTTTGACCCTCATACTGAAAATTTAACTGCAATAGAGGTAGCTTGCAGTGGTAGCTTGCACAAACATGGTGTTCAGTGTCTTGACAGTGATAGCTGTGGTGTGAGCTCTGCTCTGGCAGACAAGTTGCTGCCTTTCTAAAAGGTAGTTTTGTTGCAGTGAAATCACTGTCAGTCAAAAGTTATGTGCCCTTTGCCTGTAAGTCTTGTTTTCTCTGTGGTTGTTTATGGGGTATAAATCTTGTATAAGTTTTACATTATCATGCTGCATAAAACTTATACAAGATGTGTCAGAGGAGGTTTAGGTCAGCTATTAGGGTAAGGCTCTTCACCCAGGGGGTGGCTGGGTAGGCTGCCCAGGGAAGTCGTCACCGCACCAAGCTTGGCAGAGTTCAGGAGTGTTGTGTCTAAGTGTCTGGGTGTCTGGACAATGCTCTCAGGCACATGGTGTGACTCTTGGGGTGTCCTGTGCAGGGCCAGGAGCTGGACTTGATCCTGATGAGTCCATTCCAACTCAGCATGTTCTATGACTTTATGCTCTAAAGGCAGTTGTGGCTTTGATGATGTCGCCATCCAAGGTTTGCCTAGTGCACCAAGGAACCTTCCCTGCAGCCAGGCAGGTGTGCAGATGCACACACCTTTTGTACTTGGGGAAGCCACTCGTGTTGCTGTAATTGAATGGAGACAAGGCAGTGGGCGGGTGAAGTGGTGAGAAAGTGACCTCTAGGGAACAAGCAGTGGGCACCCGATGCAGTCAGGGTTTGCCCTGAACTTGGGGAGAACGTCTGTGCTTAGCAGCAGGAATTGCTGGTTCATAGCAGCGTGGCTGTTCCATGTCTAGAATTTCCTGGTGCCTGTGGCCAGATAACAAAAAGCCTTCACTTAGAAATCCTCTCTTGAAGCAACTAGGACAGGGTCATCAGATTGTTTCCACTTTGTCACAAATAGGTCTATGTAGCGGGTGTACATTGTTAAATTAACTGATAATTTCTGTACCTGTGGCAGGCCCAGGCCGGACATCTCCTTACCTGAGAACTTCAGCAAAGATGAAGCCAATAGAAGAAAGTGTTGAAGATGATGTCTTTGAAGCACCGTCTGCTGATAAGCTTGAACTCCAGCGGCTGCCTTAAACAGTTGTGTCCTCAGGTGTAGCAGAGCTTGCACAAAGCTCCAGTGCAAAAGGAAGGAGCTGAATTTGGGAGGAGTCTGAAAGCTAAGCCCACCTCTCCGTGTTTGAATTTACTGCAGCATATGCCAGTGGCTTTTAGATGGAAATGTCATGTTTTATTTTACTTCTAAATAAAAGAAATAAAAACTTGTGTGGGTTTTTTGCTGCTTCTTTTTGGTTGCTTTATTTCTACTTTGACTTTTGCCATTAGAAATTTAGTATTGTGTTGTTGACTAGCTGGAAATTTCTAGACTTACTTGATGGACAATATCCCCAGTTTCATTTTCCTATATTCCTTTGAAGTCTGTATCTTAGAGTTTTCAGTGGGAAATTTTGAAACTGTTTCCAGCCATGTAGCTGTTACCAACCATCACTGTTGTGTCAGTCTCATGTGAGTCTCAAAACACACGCAGTCTTCTGCCTCAATTTTTTTTTTTCCAGGTGTTTGTCTTTAGTGTTTCCCAATCCCACTGCTTGACTCCATAACTGTAATAATGACTTCAATTTTAGTTTTCCTTGGCCAAAGATATAAATTTAATGCTACCTTTTCAACCTTAACTTTTTCTTCTTTAGGCAACTGTATTATACTGAGCTTCACGATTTTCCTTAGCCTTGTCCGTGGACTGACTGAGCTGTTCTGAATTAACCTTCCCCCAAAGAGACACACAAATGAGACTTGATGTAGGAAATTCTGTTCAAACCCCAAAACTGAGTAGCTGCAAGTTTAGTAAAACCCAGTCTCATAAAGGGAGACACTGGGAAGCTTTTATAAGAGGCACTTGTAGCAGTCCTGCCTGTGATATGTGGAGACATGTAGATGGTAGCTGTACTACTTGGCTTTGACAACTCTGGAAAATCATGAAACAAATAGTATATTTTAACTAAATATAACAGAAAATAGCTACTCTTCCATTTATTGAATTGCATAAAACTGATACATAGAATAATACAAGTTTGGTGTCGATGCTCTAGCAATTAGAAGCGTCATAGTCTGTTTATTTTGTTTATGTCATTCCATATTTTTTCTAAAATTTATCCTGACAGAGCTTCCTTGAATAAGTCTGCATCCAAGTTATACAACCTACTTCTTCCTTCCTTAAAACCTCATGCAATTTCAAGACACACATTAAGCCATTGGAAGTTTGACCTGTGTTGTCAGCATTCCTGCTTCTGGGAATTTAAATCTAGGGTTTAATATTACATCATTGTGTCTTGTGCTTCTGACAGCTTTGTATTATTATAAATGGCACACAGAGCTGAGACATGTACAAATAGATGCAAAATATCTTTAGACCATACGTATTCAGAAGGCAGCAGAGTGACTCCTGGTGGAGGTAATGGAGTAGTCAATGGAGTAGTCTAAGAGCATCGTTAGGTCAATGTCTCAGGGACAGTGGCTGTATCTCTGAGGTTGCCCCTTGGCTGATGAGAGGGTATAAGAGCAAATGGGAACTGTTTTATTTTTGAGGAGATACAAGAAGCAACGTCCTTGCCTTCATGGCATTTTCCCAAGCTTCTGCTAGCATTCAAACTCCTTTAAAGAGGAAAACCAAGCTGGTAGAGTAGAACTCGTGCAGTTCAGCAATAACAAGAAGATTCAGAGTGTCTAAAGTAAAAATAGCAGTTTCTACATCTCCTTCTTCACTGAAATAATTACTTGTGTTTTGTTACCAAATCAATCAATATGCAATGCCTGGAGAGACTGCACCTCCTGAATTATCATAAAATTTGTCTTAATAATCAGGGGGGGCCTGCAGGAGCTGAGCTCTGCCCCTGCACACCCCTGGCTCAGGACTGTGAGCCCTTGTCTGGTGCCTGGGGGCACAAACCAAGTTATCATCAGAGCTAAGGATGCTACAGCAGTAACACTGCAAATAATGATAAATATAACTATGTCAGCTTACCAAAAGTGATACATATTTTTTAACTGAAAATGCATAGCTGAAAATCTTTAAATTCCTGATAAATGGGTAAAAAAGGAAAAAAGATTATTTGATAAATACAACTAGCAGAGTCTGCTTCTGTCCCTCTGTTTCAAATAGGGTTGTTCTCAGACAACAGAAGTTAAAACAGACTGTAAATTGATTTTCCATATTGAATGAGGTACCCTTTTCATTGCAGCTGCAGAAGGTAAGGAAAAGCATGCTCTAATCATTCAGATTTAAAGGAGGGCATGTGTATAGGGGTAGAAGATGTGCTGTAAACACATGGCTCACTCATTCCAAGGTAATACTAATTTCAATTAGTAAATCAAACATAACATATATTTTTAAATCAGAACATCATTTTCTGTTGGTCATAACTGTAACTAAGTTGCAGATGTGAACTATACTAGCAGATTGTTGACTTTGCTAACCAGAATGCCTGAGGGGAAAAATTTTTTGTTTGGTTGGTTGGTTTTTTAGAATTCTGTGATTTAAATGAATCTGTATATATAAAAATGCATCTTGATTACCATGTGTGTGAGGGAGACCGAAATAAAGAATATTTATCTATAAACAGATAAATTATCTCTTACAAGGTCTATCAAGGATTATGTTAGAGATATGCTTAAACCTCTGTCCCATTCTCATAGCAAAGCACCATTTGTCTCAATCTTAAATTTTGTGGAATGAACTTCACATGGAGCTGACGGAGCTGTAACTCTCATGCACAGGAGCCTGTGTGCTCCTTACCCAGGAGGTAAATCTGCTGCAGAGAAGCTGACCAAAGCTGGAAAAAATTAATTTGAGTGTTTAGAGAGGATTCAGAAAATCAACTGTAGCCCAGCACAAGGGTAGTCAGGTGTGTAGTGGCAGAGCTGGTGAACCAGTAGACCTCAATCAGTGTAAAGAAACATGGTAGCTGTGATCCATGTGATGTTTCTACATGCTGAAAAACATCTCTCTGGTTCTAGTCCATGATGAACATTTCAGTAAGTGGCAAGTGTAGAAAAGGTTAATTCAACAACCAAAACTCTTTCAATAATATGAATGTATTAGACAACCCTTGTTTTGAAACAGTCAAATCACAAACAAGCCCAATGTATTTAAATTAAAAAAATATAATGTGTTGAACTGGTATGCAAATGCTAAATGTCTTCTTTTTTCCAATGCTATTTCCCTTCAAGAAATGAGGACAACAGAATTATAATCTCCTTACGGAAAATAGGCTACTTTACTTGATATATGCATTAGTAAGCAAAACAAAGATTAACAAAAGAAGTGATTTAAATAAAAACAGCAATACTAATACAAAATTAAAAGGCAAAGGCTTGGTTCTTCACTAAATTTTTGGCATCTAGGTAGAGCCCAATTGCAAAAGTACAGACTTGGAAACTATCTTTGCACGTGGAAGGCAGCAATTTTGAGAGCAACATTGTGCATGACAGGCTATCACATACACACCCACAAATGGTTTGGATGGAGTTTTGGGAAGTCAAGTTGTAAAGACACATTTTAACCTTTTTACTGGAATTACAACAACAGTTACTTTAATTATTCTCTCAGAAATGTTATAGCAAGTGCTTCTCAATAAAATGCTGGCTTTGCATCTCTGATGCCATGTTGGTCACAGCTGCTCCTGCTCAAAGGGGAATGGGTTTTTAGCACTTAGGGGATTAATAAGGGAAGACAAACCATCCTAGTTAATTAGCCCTGACATGTAAACTTCCTGAGAGCATGCTGATGATAGTATGAAAGTCATTAGAGGGTGCAGAGATGCAATACAAAGCAAAAGTTGTGGGATCACTCGGTATTGATTGCAGTATGGTCTCTGTACTGTTTTTTCAGAAAGGAGAGCAATAGGGAGTGGCTCAACATCACTGCAAAAGTCGATGGGCTCTTTTTGGGCCATTTAATGGAACAAAATGCTTTTCAGTTGATAAAGTTATTATGACTACAGGTAGAACAAAGTGAGCTTAAATATTAGCTGGATTTTAGTTCACAAGAATATTTACTCAGCATTTAATGCATATAAAATAAGTTACAAATCTAAGTTACAAATCTAAGTTACAGCAGTGCCATGTCATGCCTGTGTGTTTGCTTAATACCTCTAGAAGCCTTGAAAGCTTTTTTTCCCAGAGAACTCCTTAATATCCCTGTCAGAGATAAAGTAGATATTAGGGCTTTGCACAGGGATGAGTGCAAGTATCACTACAACCTCCAGTATTACACCTACTGTAGCTGAATACTGTTCAGTCACTGCAATTTACCGTGCTTGAATTACTCCTTAGCTTTCTCCTGGGGGATTAATATCTGTTACAGCCACATCCTGATTTCCTGTGCAAAGTGCTTTTGGGATAACAACTCCCTGTCATCCTTCATAGCAAAGAACAGATCAAAGGCAGTGCCTCTTGACATGCATCCACTTGTATGCTATTCCATCAACACTCTTGTGTTCGCTGTCACTCAGTGCTCCATCCTGCTCCAGAAAACTAAGAAATTTAATAATAGTATAGACATTGTCTGCCAAAATACTGTGAAGAAATATGAATCTTCTAAGCTTTTAAATGCCTGTTCCCCTGCAGTTTTTTTCAAAATAATTTCCCTGATCACACCACCTTCTGGCGTTTTACTTTGTATGTTTTTCTATCTTTCAGTGTACTTGGGCTTCTCTCCAAATCTTTATGAAAAGCTTTTTCTATAATTTCCAGGATTTCATCACTCCTGTCTGCAAGTACTTTGTTAGGCTTCCAGGGACACTTTATGATGACTACAACTTACTTAGAAAACCAAACAGCCATCTATGGTTTTCTCTGCATTTCCTCATTGTTTATTTTTCAAAAGCTTCCATAGGCCCACAAAGACACAAGAGAGGAAGGAATCCTTTTCAAAAGGCTGCAGATTTCATCTTCCAGTCAAGTCCACCACCTGGTTCCTTCTAGGAGGAGGCTACTTCTCTATGCAGGTGTGCTGAGGAAAGCTGGCAGTGACACTGTTCTTTGGCTGGGTTGCTGGCTTAAGTCTTAGAAAGGGCAGGTAACATACCTACTCCTGGCTAAACTGGACTTGCCCTGATCTCTAAGGGCTTTTTGTGGAGTGTGGAGCATGAGACATGCAGTCACTTTCAGGGGAGAGAGACAGAAACCTGCTCAGAGGCAGGACTTCAAAGGCATCTTATTTAAATATAAGTAAATGTTAAGATCACAGCATTACTGCTTTGTGGATGTTTTCCCATCACACTTCCACCATTTCCCTTTCCTGGAGCACATCACTGGCCTGTACCAAAGTGCAGTCAGGACTGAGCTCTGAGGTGGACTGGGGAACAGGCTTCTGTCTCAGCACTGGGATTGTACTAGGACCAGTGGCAACAGGGAAACCCAGATGGAGTCGGCTGGTTCGTTTGGCTGGGTGTGAGAAAAGAGGAGTGAGAGTCAGCAGGATAAAAACAGCAAACAGGTGTGGAAGAGACAATCTCTGTTTCCTTGGAGTTGAGTGACATTGTTCTCTGTGGTAGGAAAATCCACTGAAATGCATTTCTGGGATGTGCCTGAGCTGCTGCAGTGGTGCATGTGGTTGTCATCTGCTTCCTGAGGAGAGGTCTTGAGTGCAGGGCAGAGAGTCTGCGTGCTCCCTGCACCTTATACCTCCACAGGGGTTTGTTCTTCTGAGAATTAAGGCAGATTTAGTCTTGAATATCAGCTGGTATTTCATCTCTGTAAACATATGGAGGAATGACACAATTTTGTCCAAAATATAAAGCTGCTTGTGGTGAGGATGCAAAATTGGAATTGCCCTTCTGAAAATCCCATAGAGAAATGAAGCTCATACAAGCATTGTGGGGATTATTTGGCTCCCTGTGTCTTTCCTGCTGCCTTCCTTATTTCCTTCTTTGAACACATCTGGCAGTAGAGATAGTTGTCAAAGGAAACTTCATTATGTTCATTTGTAACTTTTATGCGCTCACCACTAAACTATACAATTAGCAACAGGAAAAAAATACTTGTACTGAGATAAATTATCATTATATTTGGAGTACTAAGTGCCTAACAGATTACTGTTTCTTTGACTTAGATTGTACTGAATAGAAAATGCTTTTTTATGTGCATGGGGTATGTTGTAAAACATCCTACAGAATGTGAAAGTTTAAGTACAAATCCTTACTTAAATATCAAAGAGGGAATCACAGTACTTATGCAGAAAAAGAAAACAAAAGTAGAGTTTGTTAAAAAACTGTGTGTTTGATTTGGGAGGAAAAAAGACTCCTCTCCTGGTGTGTCCTGCACATCTTTTAATTGCTTAAACCTAGTACTATAAGCTGTAGTACTATTTGAAGAGTGTGGGACAAGTAAAAGGCCAAGAAAATACACTTTTAATGTGTGAATCCTGGAGAAATTGGGATTCTTAATGCTGCAGTGAATGCTCCCTCAGCTGTCTTTTCCTAGAAAAGGGGATCTGAAATTTTGCAGGTGAAAAAACAACAAATAAAGACCCCTAAAACAACCCGTGATAGCAAATCTGTAACAAAATGAGTGGGGTTTGTTTTCATCTTTTGATCTAGTGGGCTGGGAACCGTGGTTTTCTTTGCAGAACAAACAACGTTTTGGGTTCAGCATATTTAGTTTGTATCCTAAATGGCACATGAACACACAGGTGGTATCTATCTGTGGGTTATTACCACAGAATTTTTCTGTGACATTCATTTAAATCAGGCAGTTGGAGCCAGTTACAGCTTGTCCACAAGTTGTCTTCATTACATTCAGCTCAAACCAGCTTCTTTTTACATTGACTATCTTAATGGATGGAGCCTGCTTTTAAATTGTATCTCCACTCATCACAAACCTCTCAGAAAACTAATTGCTTTCTGAATGTTGCCTTAAAAATGGAAGCAGCAAAGAGAACCGAATTAGTACCTTTTCTCTGCTGCAGTTACCTTGTCAGGGTCAGGGGAGGTGAAGTTGGGAGGCTGTATTGTGGCCAAGCCTGTCCCTGAACTGCTTCTAGAGTGTACTCAGCCAGCACAAGTGTTTATTCCAGCATGAACGCAGATGAGCTCTGATTGACTGTCAGTCACTGTAACAGAAATTAGCTGTGTGCCAGAGCACCCTGGAATTTGTGCTGTTTTGCTTATCAGAAGAGAAATCTTAAAAATTGCTCATGTTGGAAGACAAGAATACAGACAAACAGCAGCCTCTGCTGGGGAGAAACTTCTGTGCTTTTTGCAAAAGCTGTCAATATCAGTGAGGAAGCCAAAAAGAAAAAAAACCACCAAAACCCACTTAATTGGAAAGACATGGATTTGGCAGAGACTGTGGTTGTGTATACAAGCTTCAGGCT
This sequence comes from Hylia prasina, assembly GCA_013397195.1. Classification (NCBI taxonomy): domain Eukaryota; kingdom Metazoa; phylum Chordata; class Aves; order Passeriformes; family Sylviidae; genus Hylia; species Hylia prasina. The sequence goes on from VYXD01006148.1 coordinate 685,952, forward strand.
TGGGGATGAGCCAAGATGAGCTTAGAGTATGTCTTCTGGAGCCAAAGTAAGCAATGGAGGAAACATTGCTTCAGGCTGGGGTGCTGAAGTATAGTTGTGATCACAGATCTTTGGGGGAAACTACAAAGGTGAATAGGATTGTGCTGACAGGTGGCAGATCCGTGAGCTGCCCCTGTACAGCTTTCCCAGACAGATGTTCCTATCCTGATTCTTGTCTTCTTCCTGGAGATGTTTTCTCTGCCTCTCTGAGATAGGTGCAGTAGGGCCTACTGAGGAAAGACAAAGAGAAAAATCAGTGGCGCACTAGCGTAATCATGTCATGGAAAGAATGATGGCTCAGCTGCTTGTGTCTTGAAGCAGCTGATCCGAGTTCTGTTCTTGTCCAGCAGCATATTTATCATACTATACAATGCATTTAGAAGCACTTAAAAGTGCTGATTGCTGAAATTAATGGAAATCCCCATTAGAGTCAGCCTGAATGAAAGGGAGATGCTCTACATAAATATTTTAATGGCTTCTGCAGTGAGGAAAAAAAATATTCTTCTTTTCCAAAGGAGGAAATGTTTTGGAAGAATTTCCACTGTCATCTGGCACTTCCAAGCACTTCAGTATGGAAAATCTAAGCCTCTTATGTGCTTCCTTACCCTCCTTTTGTTCTGCTTTACCAGCTCTGTTGACTGAATGATATGTACATCAGCTGTAATGCACTAATATACGAGCCCAGCTCTGGGATGTGCTGTGAAAAGAAAATGATAACATCTACTGAGCTGTTGTTAGAGAAAATTTTGGCATCTGCAGTATGGCTCTTGCAGAGTGACTGCTACCCTCATGGCCAGGTAAATGGGATATTTCTCATCAAAACCTGCCTCATTAGGATTTTGTACATCATGCAGTATAGCTGGGAGGCAGCAGATTCTCTTTTGCAGCTGCTGCTGTGGCAGTCCTAAGGCATTCAAGATTCCAGCTAGCTCTTCTCTTCCCTGATGGCCCCTACCCTTCAGAGTGGGACGGGGAAAGATAAAGCCCCTTCTCCTGGTCTTGTCTGGCCCGATCCAGAGTTCCCCTCTTGTAAGGTCAGAGAGGTGGGTGTTCAGTGCTCACCTTCTCCTGACCTGTTTAAAAGTGTTGTTAACGGAACTTGGGGTTAGTATTTTGGGGTCTTTTCCTTCTCCTTTGGACTTGGAGAACAACTGTTTGTTAATCTCTTTGAGCCAGTCCTCCCTATAAAAGGAAGCTGCTAAAAGACAGACATTTTCTTCTCTCAGCCCACCCCCGCAGCTGCATTTTTTTGCATTTATTGCTTGTACCAGAAGTTGTCACCTTATGGCGTGTGGTACCTTCAACTAGAGAAGTGGCTACAGCTGGGTCCTTGGCACTGATGCCAGAACAGACCGAATTCCTCCAGCTTTTGTTTTATGATGTTTTGATGTGTATCTTTTCAAACAAACAAACAGTCACAGGGCAATTGCACTTTTTGTCTAAGGCCTGCGAGAAGATCTTACCTGTACATTTCATAGTAGAGCTAGTACTCGACATGTACAGAGCTGTCCAACAGCCCCTCTAACAGCAGAATTACACATTGAATTAAAAAAATAGATACAAACAAGGCAGCTGAGCAGATCTGGAAATTGACAGGGCAATGTGATCTGGAGAAGCAAAGCAGTGCACTATAAAGAGACTTGGGGTATAGTAACTGTTTTCCTGAGAACCTGAGCAGACCAAGTGACGACCAGATAATGAAGTGCAGGAGCGGGGATTTCCATACCTGTGGTCTCCTCGCCATGTTACTGCAGGTGTGGTTCACTTTTTCAGAAGGGATTGGCACGTTCTGGAAGCTGCTGAAGCTGCACTTAAGACATTTCAATCCTTTTCAGGGAAGCAGGGGCTTGTCCTCCGTGCTGACCTGTGACCTGGCTGCCGGGGCCTTGCTGAGCGCCAGTGAATAGCAGACAGGGATGAGATGGAGTAATTACAGTGGGTGAATGGGGAAAATAAAGATGGACCCCTTCCTTCTTTTATCTCAAATAGAGGAGCTAATTTAGGGAACCTTTCTAACAAAAGCTCACAGTGACCCAAATCCTTCCCCCTTTGACTCGGTGGGGACAAAGGCAGGCTCAGAAGCAATAGGTTAGATGGACACTTAAGAGGCACCGGGTGACGAGTGCGGCCGGACCCTGGCAGTGCCGGCACGGGCCTGGGAAGCTCAGCTAGGGGCTCTGGGTGACCCCAGGAGCCCTGTGGCTCTTGGGACCTGCCAGAGTCTCTCTGCAGTGAGGAAACCAATTGAAAGAGACTCTTGACCTTCTTTATTCTTCTTCCAGCCCTTTCTTCTTGTATCCTGTCACTTCACTTGGGCTTTGTGCTGGAAGCGTTCCAGGAAATGGATGATTTTGTTTTGATTTTGAGTGGGTATAGCATGTCCCTGTGTGACTCATGAGGGTGACAAGGTTTTTCTGGTAACTGCTTGTAGCTCTTAGCTGCAAGCTAATAAATACCTTGTGCTACTTAGGGGCTCAAGATCTGTGCTGATTGGTGTATTTTCTTCCATTACCTTCCCTGCTCCTGTTGTGTCTATGTCTTCCTGTAGCGCTTCAAATCCATGTAAAAAGAGGCAGGTGGGCTGTTTTCACTGAAAAAATTCACCTGGAAATTGGTCCTAATTGCTGCTGTAGAAAACTGTCAGTGCTGTTGATTTGAAAAATTTCTTGTTTGTAGAGAAAAATACCTGTTTTAAGCCTCAGAGATAGATCTCAGCATATTGTCATTCCCCGTCCCCAAAACCTGCCAGTTGCCAGAGTGCTCAGAAAACGTTCATCTCGCAGAAAAATTGTGAAGAACCCTAGGCCTACTTTTGCCACTTTGTCAAGCTGAAGAGCAGGAAATCATGAGCAGACAAAATATGGGAGGTTTTACACCACTACCTGTAGAGATGATGCTGTCTGGTCAAACAGGTGGAACTTCAGCCCCTCCCTTGCTGTTTCTGGGAAGCTGTGTGATGTTTCTAGGAAGAAGTTTTTACCTTCCTCTTTGTGGTTCATGGCCTTCATCCAGCAGGACTGTGGTGACTCATGGAGAGCTCAGCAGCCAGAGGAAGGATGCTCTGCAGAGGTGGCTGTTTCTCAGTAGTACTGGCTCAAGGTCTCTCAGCCTCCCTTGACTTTGGGCAGTGTGGCGTGTTGACCCAGCTGGGCACCAGATGCCCACCAAAACTGCTCTATTACCCTCTTTTCAGCTGGACAGGGGAGAGAAAAAGTAATGAAAGACTCAAAGGTCGAGATAAGGACAGGCAGAGATCAATCTCCAGTCACTGTCATGGGCAAAACAGACTCGACTTGGGGAAATTAGCATAATTTATTACCAATCAGATCAGAATAGGGTAATGAGAAACAAAATCTAAAAACAACTTCCCCACTTCTTCCCCCCCACCCCTTATTTCTGGGTTTAGTTTTATTCCCAAAATCTCTATCTCTTTCCTGCCAGCAGTGCAGGGGACGAGGGAATGGGCATTGAGAATTGTGGTAGGTTCATCACAGGTTGTCTCTGCTCCTCCTTTCTCCTCAGGGAGAGGACTCCTCATACTCTTCCCCTGCTCCAGAGTGGTGTCCCTTTCATGGAAGACAGTCCTTCATAAATTCCTCCAGTGAAGTGAATTTGTCCCATGGGCTGCAATTTTTCATGAACTGCTCCAGTGTGGGTCCCTTCCACGGGGTGCAGACCTTCAGGAACAGAGTGGTCCAGTGTGGGTCCTCTATGGGGCCACAAGTCCTGCCAGAAGCCTGCTCCAGTGTGGGCTTCTCATGGGGTAACAGCCTCTTCTGGGCATCCACTTGCTCCCCCATGGACTTCCACGGGCTGCAGGGGCACAGTTACTTCACTATGGTCTTCATCAAGGGCTGCAGGAGAATCTCTGCTCCAGACCTGGAAAACCTCCCCCTCCTTCTACGCTGACCCTGCAGAGCTCTTTCTCTCACACATTCTCACTCCTTTCTCCAACTGCAGTTGTGAAGAGTATTTTTCCCTTCTTAAATCTGTTATACCAGAGGTACCACCATCACTGCTGGTTCAGCTTTGGCCAGCAGCCAGTATCCTTGGAGCTGGCTGGCATTGGCTCTGTCAGACGTGGGGGAAGCTTACAGCAGCTCCTCACAGAAGACACCCCTGTAACCCCTGCTGCCACCCACACCCCCAAACCTTGTCAGCAAACCCAATATGGGCAGGGGAACAAGGCTGTAGCTTTTAGTATTCAGGTCAATTCAGGGCCATCACTTCTTCATGAGTCATCAGGAGAAATAACCCCAATCCCTGATTTGAAAATGGAGCATTACTGAAACAGATGGAAGGGCACCTGAGCCTATTGCTGCTCTTTGAAGCCCCCTGATAGGCTGTCCCCAAACTCCAGGAGCTGCCACTAATCCTATTTTTTCCACATTCTTTGGTCAGAGGGGCTAGCAAACCTTGCCCTCTTTTTTCCCTTTCTATTTTTTTTAATCACCTGGTGCTGAAACCATATGTCTGTTCCTGCAATTCTTTTGCTTTAATTCCCCTTGGCTTTTGCTGACAGACAAACAGATCCTAGGGCTCAGGGACTGCTGGCATGGTGCTTGTGCCTGTCCCCTTCAGCCTCCCACACCGCAGCAGCCGAGCAGAGGGTCTCTGTGGGGGCAGCCTCTGCTCCTCTCTGCGCAGCTTTGTGCAAGACAGCTGCTTTTCAGAAACTCTCAGGCTTGAAACTCCAGAGAAGTTACGGTTCAGCAGGCTTGACTGTGACTTTTTGTCACAGCTGTCAGTGTAGGTCAAGGAGAGATGAAAGAAACGGGGGCTGAATGGAAAGGAACTTGCTGTGCTTCAAGCCCCCTCCCTTACTGCGCTGCCTTGGGGGAGAAATGGCATTGCTGCTTTCTTTCATAGGCAACTCCCAAAATACTTCCAAATTTAACTTATTATACACTATTCTAGTAACTTTCAGCCAGTATTTCCCATATTGTCCGATTGCCTCAAATATTTTGGATGCTCCAACTCAAGTGGGTTTGGTTGTTCGTTGGTTTTTAAAATTATTATTATTATTTTGTTTGGTTTAGTTTTGGTGAGGCATTTTTAGCTAATTGCTTTAAAGAACTCAGCACATTTAAAGATAATCCAGCACATTTCTAAAAGGGAAAGAAGACAAAAGAACCATTTTTCTAGGACACTGAAGACCAACACTGGCAGCTCAGCAAGGCTGATTTTAAAGCCAGAGCTGATAGGCTACCACAGCATAGAAGTTAAAAGGATTCTGAATGAGGCAAGTAGCAGGTTTCTCGAAATCATGATAAAGGAGGAGGCAACTCCACATTAAAAAACAAAGAAAGAAAAGAAAAAAAGATACTGGATCTTGTCTATCATTTTAAAAACTGAAAGAAGAGGGTTGGATTTCCTTATTGGTGCACATAGGACTTTTTATTATAGTGGACAAAGAGCTGGAAGTTGAAGCCAGTGGAACTGGAAATGCGGCACTACTTGTTAGCAGCAGGTGATTAAAAAAAGCTGTCATGGAGCAGAGCATTTCTTTTTTTTTTTTTCCCTCAAAAGCATTCAGGCCCGATCTGAAGCCCAATTAGAAAATATGCTTAAAGCACCCAAGCAAACATGTTTCCAGTTAAAGCTGAGTGCTAAAATTCAATGCCATAGTAACTGCCCTGAATTTAATAGCCTGTGCAGTCCAGCAGGTCAAACTAGATAAACAACTGGTACTTCCTAGCCTGGAATCCTGGATTATTTGGAAGTAAATGGGTTGTAAGCATCTAAACCTGGATGGATACCTGAGCTCAGTGCTCGTCACTCTTTCTGCCTAGTTTGCCTTCTCCTGGGTGGTGAAAGAAAAGAAAGAGAACATTAGAAACACCACCAGTCCCTCTTTGTTGGTTTATGAACTGTTTGGCTGCTCTAGCCCTGGCTATCTAGGCTAAGAGCTGCACAGCAAGTAATGCCCAGGGCCAAATATTGAACAGCCAGCAAACAAAAATCGACCAGCTGCATGTTAACTGAGCATCAGCAGCCTGAAAAGGTGCCCAGGGCTCAATGGCAGCTACTCTGCAATCATGCAGTGGCCAATGACTGCAAAAAATAATAACTGGTGCAGGGTAACATGCTCTTGAGGGGACTGCTCATCCTAGAGGTCATCAGCATTGCAGACAACACTGTCAACAGCAGAGCACTTTGCCAAAATGGTGTTTACATTAATCAATTGGGACATCACCTAAATTATACTAATATCAGGAGGAGGACATTCACGAAATGAATTCCTTCCTGTCCACCACAGAGTGTCTTCCTGTGCAAGTATACAGGAAGTGTGAGGGCTAATTATGTAAACTTGTAAATGTGTGAAATTACTTGCATCTGGGCTACTTTTGTTATTGGGGAAAAGTCGACTGGTGTTGAGGGGAGGAGATAGGTATGCTGAGCCTTTATCATAAATTATGAGTAGTTTTAAAATGAATGGCTAGTGTAAACAGCTCTTGCCCTCAACAGACAGCAAGAAAAATGCAATTCTTTCAAAAATGGCTACATTTGTTTTGGCACTTAGGGTTACAGAAAGGCTGGAGATAGCTTGGAATCGTGTGTCCCAGGACTCACAGAACAGGGAAGAAAATAAACATGTTACTTTTATTGTTATTTCAAAAGGCTTCTGTGATTTTGACGTTACTGTATTGACTAATTTAGAAGTTTCAACCCAAAGATTTCTTCTTGCTGGCATAGAGCAATGTTGCTGTTAATGCTGTGTGGCAATGATCGCTTCTCCACAAGGTTAGGAAGGGGGGCCTTGGCTTGCAGCAGTGGATTTAGGTACTGCTGATGATCTGCCTTTGCCTAATGCACCAAACAAGGCTTCCTGTCTATAAGGCGAAGACAACTGCCCTGGGGCAGCTGCTGAAAGGATAAAAATGCTGATTTTAAGTGGCTCTGGGAAGGAGGGCTGCTTATTTGGGAGATGAGGCGGGAAGAATTAGGTGCTGCTGTTCTTCCAGGTGCTTTGGTTTCAGTCAACATTAGGCACTGCTGGAGCGGAGGTTTCTCCATTTCACTTGTCCCAAGGGCTCCCTGTATCTGTGCATGGCCAGAGATGTTCAGTGCTCCCTGAGGTGGCTTCCTCCTGCCTGTGTCACCTTGCAGGGTGTTCCAGGAGTTAGGTGGTGGCATGCCCAAGGTGTCCCCTCCCATTCCCTGAAACACTGGGGTAAGGCTGGCCAGAAGCTCACGTGGTGTGAACTGTGTCTTTCACAGAGCACTGTGTGTCAGATGTTTCAAAGAAAGCCTCATTCCGCATGACTGACACCACAAGTGGGACACATGTGGGATCGTAGCCAAGGGGAATTAAGAGTCACCTCTTCCATATTTCAGAACGAGTGATAAAACCATCTGGATACAGGTTGGGAGTGAGGTGGGGACATGACTGGATGTGGCTGGACATGATTGGGATACATCTCCACAGCTCACTCTTTTTTGAGGACATGTGAGATAAGGTGAGGGGAAGTAAACTGAAGTTTTCTATGACTAGAGGAGTAGTAGTTTGTACAAACTACTACAAAGAGTTTGTTTGTACAAACACCCTTTCATGCAGGTGTTTGTACAAATACAAGAAAAAAAACTGTCTTGTATTAGCACAGGTTGTTAAATATTACTATTAATCACCTGCATGCAGAGCCCTGTGTTAATACAGAGGCACTAGAGCTGGCATATACAAGTCCTCAAATATTTTAATACAGAATGATGAGCTAAAGCTATCCAAGTCACTAGTAACACTTTATGTAATTTAGAGAAGTAATTTCCAGGTAATGAAAAATGACAGCATTTTCCTTTCTAAAAAGAATTCCCTCTTCAATTCAGTTTAAATTAGCATGAAATAGATATATACAAGCTTACAGATTATTGAAGAAGTAATAAAGATGGGATGAGGCTTAAATACCAAAAGCTTTTCAGCCAGAGAATAACCTAAAAGTCTAAATGTCTGATAGCTTTAATGTCCAGTGTATTCTCACAGAGAGCAAGTACCAAAAGCTATAATCCTGCAGTTTAATTTCAAGAGCTGAATAGGTTTTGGGGTACGATTTCTGCAGCACTGCAAGTATGATTCAGATATGAATTAATAATTTATTTCTCCCTCCACCCAGCAATGGCTTATGTAACTAAAATTATTTTTTTTTCTGAAGGTAATATCCCAAAACTAAGTGAGCAGAGGTGCAAAAGAAAACTCCCCAGTAATATGCAGTGTTTTTACCATGCAAATAAAGCAAATCTCAAAGGCTCACTGTAAATGCCAATGTTATATGTTTTATTTTTAATCAAGTAGTTCTTTTAAACCTCACAATGTCCATGACTGACAGGAAAAAAAAGACATTAGGCATGAAATGAGAATATAAAATACATGATATGTAGAAAGGCAATCAGTGCTTTAGTCCCTCAAGACAGTAAACAGGTGAAATGACCTTCAAAACTTCAACTCAAGGCTTTTTTCTTACAACATAAAATTCAAGTGATTTTTCTTTTATTTCACCTTGTAAACAACATACATGTCAAAATGGACAATGAGGTAATCTATACTACGAAGATAATTTAAAAACACTAGATAAGACACAGTATTAAAGACATATAGAAATCAGTGTTCACTTTGGTCTCTAGTATGGTTATTGTTATTATTTTCACAAGAAACACATACTAGTTAAAGCCAGTCTGGTGATGTTTGTCAGACAGTTGTTGCTTAACTTAGTAATCCAAGAGGTAGTCAAAACCACTGTCCTTTGTAAAGATGTTCATACATTTGGTTCCATGACAATGGTAGCAAACACCTTGCTACTTTTCAACATTCTCAGAAAAATACTGCCACAGCTGTTGATACACAGCTCTGGTTCATACAAAAAAAAAAAAAAAGCATGTGTTCATAGATCAACCTCTTGTTATCAGTCAACAGTTTTAACAGGGGTAACACAACCACTGGATCTTAAAGAGGCTGTTGATAAACTAACCAAAATAAGATCAATGCATTTAACAAGGCTCTGCTTGTTTCTAAAACAATACTCAAATCTCATTAAGACTTCTAGGAAATTAAAATCAGTGCATCTGCACATGTACGTATCTTCCCAATTACTTTTATATCTAGCACAGGGGAATACATATATATTTTTTATGATAAACATTTCTTACAGATAAATTAATTAAATTAAATTTAAGACTCGATGCGATTTCCCATGTTCTTTTATAATTCTTCTTACAAAGAATGGTACAAGATCTATAAGCACTTTTTTTTAAATGGGGTTCTATTAACAAAACTATGTTAGCAGGAACCAAACAGGAACTCCAGGATAACACTGGTGCAGAATAAAATGGCTGAAAAAGGTGGCCTGCGACGGGAAGAGGTAGGATCCAAATGTGGGGTTTGGCACTCCCTGAAAGCTGGCTAAAGGCAAAATATTGCAAATGGTATCACAATGCCAGATCTGCAGCAAAAAGTTATTTGGCTCTTCCTCCAAATACAAGTCTTCCTCATGGCCTATCTTTTGTAGCGTGTAATTAAATATCGTGACCTCTCCTTGGGGAAGAGTAAAAAAATATCTCACAATGTCCCTTACAATTAAATCACATTGAGTATTCTGGGGTGGGGGAAGGGGAGGGAGAGAGATTCTTGCTTCAGGTTTAACCTTATCTCCACTATTGTTAGGAGAAAAGTACATCTGTCTGAGCAGATATTTGAACTATTTCTACTCAAATGAGTTTTATTGTGGAGCGCTCTGGCAAGGACAGGCTGGTGAATAGGGGGAAATCTAGCCTGAGCGCATGCTGCCAAATATTAATTTTGTCCTTAGACATGAAGGAAGAATCCCAAACTCAATCTGTGTCTCCTCCCTTACAAGGTTCTCTGCTTATTTGGAGCAGCCAATTAAAGGAGTATAACTAGATTTTTTTCCTACTGCAGCCCAGTGCTAAGCAGTCCCCTGCTGCAGCTTATGCTGCTATAGGTTTAACTTAGGCATGTACATTTTTGTTTCTTCTGGAGTTGTATTTATTCTCGTGAACAGTGCCCATAATCCTTTGAACAGAAAAATAAAAACTTTCAAAGAAATGTTTGGAAAGGTCTCATATTTTCAAATGGATGCTTCATCTTAAGTATTTACTATGATGTCTGCAGTGGTGAACAAACAGTTACATATTGAGTACAGATAAAAACTATGTACCATAGATCAACAGCCACCTTTAAGGCCACAGCAGCACAAAGGTGTGTTCATGCAGTAGATATGAGGTAGCCTTTTGCTGTAAACAGAATAATAATTTTATTGTCACCTATGTAAACAAAGTGGGCTTGATGCTTTTGTGTTTTTATTCTTCCCCCTCCACCCCCATCCCCCATCCCTCCCCTCCTAGAAAAGCTAAGCACCAATAACTCCAACTGGAAGTCAGTGGGAGCTGTGGCTGCCCAGCATCTCTGAAAACTCAGACCCTGTGAATGTAAAGACACAAATGCTCACAGTACAGAATACCACTTCATCATTTCACAGGAACTTATAATACAAAACGCTGAGATCTGATTATCAGAAACGTAGGTCTACGTCAACTCAGAGGTAGTTACTAATATCAGTACATAATACTTATATGGAGATAAAAAGGTCTAAGACTATTTGGTTTGTTCTGAGTAAGCAGGTCTGTAGACTATTCTGTAAAGAAAAAACATTACATGGTATATTCCCTGAGCAAAGTTCTTTGTCCTGAGTACGTTATGTAACAGTGATAACATTCTAATATATAAAAATAAAACCTTAAGCTTTCAACAATAAGATAGGGTTTGGTATGTGCTCTTAGCAGTTCAGTCTGACTTTGGTGCACACAGTGATTTCAAACAGCACCAATAAAAATCCACATGTTGAAAACATTTCCTTATCTCAGCTCTGAACTTCTTACGTACAAACAGGGAATGACCAGTTTTCAAATCCACAGTTGCCCATTTCTATAAGGAACTTTGGTTTAAATTTTCAAAGTGACCTAAGTTTTGCATCTTTGCTGTTTAACCTGTTTTTTACACCGACTAGAAGGTTAAGCAATGCCACTTTGATTTGTCTACATAATTTAAATAAGTTTACTATCCTTACGTAAGGCAAGGACGTTCTCTATAGATATATCACATTCAATATCGTCAAAGGTAAGCTTTGCATTAGCATACTGAGAACTTCAGTACAAACCTCGAGATTCTTGCAAACACTGGCAAGGAATTCACAGAAAATAATTCTCTCAAAATTGTGCCCTTCACTGAGGAGTTGGATGACTCCCTGTTCACTGAAGCAGCAGCAGCACCAGTAAAAGTCTCATCTGGCAGGACAAGTGGGAAGGGGAAAGCTACGCACCGAGCCAGCTGCATACCTGTTGTAACCACGGGCTGCAGAGGAGTTACCACTTTGGCTCGCTGTAGCCTTTCATGCAGGCTGTTTCTTTAGTTTGATTATCCGAGCTTAAACCTACCCGACACTTTCAAGCTTTAACAGCCTGTGTTTATTGCCAATGTTAAGGATTATACAGGTTTCTCTAATTAACTTACATCCACAATGGGATTTGTCAGAGTACGTTATCTTACGTATGACTTGGTAATTCAAAAGTTACAAATGGAAAGTGACTTGAAGTTTTGATAGGCTCCAACTCTATTAACCCCGAGCAAGGCCTGCAGCCCAGGGAGTCTCACTCTGAGGCCACCAATCTTTCTGCTTTTTCACACAGAAGTGTGTGGTCCTAGGGCACTCTGGACCAAGGCTGGTCAGCTGCAGCCCCCAGTTCACAACAAGCAGATGATGCCCAGCGCTTCTAGCAAATTTGCAGGTCCCTCCACTCAGGCCGGTCTGCACCCACGCTGTATCATCCATCATCTAGGGGGGCCAGCTGAGCAATACCAAGTACCCATCAACATTCAGTCTTAAGAAACTACTTAACCCAGGATCTCATTAGCTTTGCATTTTGTTTTCTTTAAAACCCAAACAGACAACAACAATAAAAATTCCTAGGGAGTTCTCTCCATGGTATTTCAACAGGAAATAAGGGGGAAGACCCTTCAAATTGAGGGGCGCTACTTGGGACCAAGAGAAACTGCTGCTGCTGCGGCTACTACTGCCACCAAGGTACCCTAAATGTTCACAGTATACAAATGGCTAACCAGGATGGCATCCTGGCACCACTCAAAAGGGTCTGTTTGGTAACAACTTATACATTCTCCCCTACACAACAGACATCTAAATTACAGTTACAATCATATTAATTTAACAGAACGGTTTTGAGAAACCATCACAGGAATTACACATTCATTGTCTTTTCTGGAGCTTTAAACTCCTCACCAACAAAGGGTGGTGGCAATGAGAGTCGTCTTGAGTCATGAAACTGCCCTGCACCCGCATGGGGAGGGGTTTTGATACTTTGTGGAGATGAAAAAGGAAGTAATTCAAATTGATGGTACGGGGGATGTCTTTAGTACCATATGGCAGCTCTAAAACATGGAAGTATCCTTTGGTTCACAAGAGAAGTAACAGTCTTGATGTCAGTTCTTTGTGTGGTTTATCAGGTTTGGTTTGTTTCTGACTGAAATTTCAGAAAACTGGGTTTTCTTGTTTGCTTTTTGAACACTTTTGGAAATGGGTTCTAGAAATGAATTCAGGAACATTAGGTACTGTGACTTTTGCTTCACAGCAATGTCTGGTGGGATCTGGAGAATGGTCTGATGGAAAAATATATATTTATAGATATGTACACATACACACGCACATGCACACTCATACATACACACAGAAGGTAAAACATAATGCACCCTGCTCAAATGTATTTTGTTTGGAGTGATTTGTCTATCAAAGAAAAACAAAACAAAACAAAACAAAACATTCACAGTTCCTCAACAGTAGTTAAAATTCCAGGTCAGCTACTGATAATGAATTATTTCCCCTGTACTTGCATGAGGTAGACATCCCAAGAGGGTAAAGAAAACGGAACGTTATGACAAATGCATTAAGTTTTTTTCCTTTTCTGAACAGAAGGCCCCTTTCTGTTCGGTTCTTCAGGCGACGCAGACAACTTACTCGACGAAGCTTCCTGTGGTGACCTGCCTGAGCGCTCCGAGATCTCTGACCTGCCTTCCTGAGAGTACGATGGAGATGAGAAGCCATGCGTTCCTCCTCCTTCTCTCAGGAAGGCAGATGTGGAAGGCTGTGGTTCGGCTTCGTGTCTTCCCTGAGAACTAGTGGGCTGCTGCGAGACAGTTTTATGGGGGCAGTTAGCCACCATGTGCATGATGCTCTGACAGTAATGGCACTTCTTTGGCTGCGGAGGTAGACTACATTCTTTAGCGTGGTGGTCGAGGCCACCACAGTTGTAGCATCTAAAACCAAACAGAGACAGAAGATGGAGTTATGCAATGCAGCGTCCCACGGGAAGGTTTCCTGCGGGCTCGGGCCCGGCCCCACTAGAGGGCACCAGATCTCCAGCCATCCCTGCCCCGGTGTCCCTGCTCGCCCCGCACTCCCGTCCCGCTACCCCAGCTCCTGCCGCGCCGAGCCGGGATGGATGCTCCGGCTCGGCCGCTCCCGCAGCCAGGTCCCGAGGGACGCGGCGCTTGCAGCCGGGGAAACATCAGCCCGAAGACGGACGCGGTGCCCCACCACGAGCCAGGATGGCTCTGTTCCGGGGGGCCCGGCACTGCCCCGGGGGGCCCGGCACTGCCCCTGGGGGCCCGGCACTGCCCCGGGGGCCCGGCTCTGTCGCAGGGGGCCCGGCTCTGTCGCAGGGGCCGGCACTTGGGCTCCTCTGGCTCAGCCCAGGCACGAGGCTCTGGGCGAAGCCCTCGCAGTGGGGACACAGGGTCTATAATGGCATTTAGGGGTTCGATTCAAAATAAACTCAGCAGAGGCCCGGAAAGAGTCATGAAGCCGTGTTTGTCTGTTTCCTCTCAAAACTCCCAACCCAGGGGCACATGGCTGTGACCGGGTGCCACTTTCCATGCGATGCACTGCCGGGAGCCCAGGGGTGCAGAACCCCCTCCAGCCACACGGACTGGGCTTCTCCCACATTTCTCAGAAATGGCTGAAGCCCACTAAACCTCTTCTATTAACCTTGTTAGCCAGGGGAGTCCTGAAGAACTCTCCAGCAATTCCTTACTGAACCCTTTGTAACACGCACCAGGAACACCAGTTACTGGATTACATGAGTCTAACATACGATACAAAGAAATAATTACACGCCCTTGGGATGGTGACCTTATGTGCACCACTGAATTTTCTATTTTAGCTGCTTTTGTATGGTTTCTGTTTCTTTGTTTTATAAAAGCTGCACTGAATGCATAAACATTTCATTTATAATAATCAAACGTTACTGGAAAGAACTAAACAGTTTTTGGGGTTTTTTTCTTTTTCTTTCCCTTAACCACCAACTAATTAATATATATATACACCTCACAAATACTTAGGTTTGTGGAGTCAACTTAAGGATTAAAAAAAAGACTGTAACTATAACTATGTACAAAACACTGCAAAACGTTCTGGATCGAGCCCACATAAAGGTATTTTAAGTTTTCAGATTCCTGGAAAATAACAAAGCACCATTTGACTATTTCACCTAGCATTTAGTAGTCCCTACTAGTTTATACAATATCAAGAAGTTTAGTCCATGCAAAGCTTATGTACAGCTGGAGTCAACCGGCTGAATTTGCAACTCACTGAATTTGATTTACCTTGCAAAGAAATGCTATTGATGAAACCTGTGTAATTTTTAAAAAAGATTGCAAATATCAACATTTGTAATTCCACTCTGAGAAACAATCCTTAGCACCTCTCACTTCACATCTCTTTATCACTAGTAGCAAGATACCGACCATATCTTCATTTCCACAGACAAATGAAAAAAACAGCACAAGTTCCTCATGGCATGCTGCAAGCCATCATGTCCTGAAAGACTGACTAGTAACTTAAAGTCAAATAATGAACAGAACTTCATTATCCTTTCAGAAATTATTGTGATTTATTGTTGTGTCTTCCCTAAAAATGAGTAAGAAGAAACTAAGCCCAGTACAATGAACTCCACACTTCTACAACAACTGCAATAATGTATTTTAGGTGAACTGGTTCCATTTTGATGTCACCACTGCACTTAAGTTTGATATGATTTTTCAGTGGAATTCGAAGACTATGCTTACACCACTCTGTCTGTATATACTACAGACTAACCCATGAAGAGACACACAGTCTAACAAAGCTTCCCTTGAATCACAAATAAAATAACATGTACCAGCCCCATTATCACTTAGTATTGATTTCCCTAGCACAGGAAGGGAAATGACATACTAAGTACATTGTAAAATCCAAACATCCTGATCTAAGACCAAAACATCAAGCTTTTTTCTCCCATAGTTAAAAAAATAATTTTCAAGTTGTTACACAGTATCCCTCTGACTACTTTTTACCAAATCATTGCAGGTATTTTCAAATTAGTGACCCTTATTTGACAGTATGTTCAGCATTCAGTCTTCCTAACTGGCATTCAGCTGTGTTTCCACCACAAGCTTTCTGAACACCTTCTGGAAAAAGTAAGAAGGAAATAAGCCTTGCAATTAGAGAAATGAAAACAACAGCAACAAGTAAAAATCTTTAAGTGTTTTACTTTCTCCACTTCCAATAAATGCATCTAAAAATTCACAGATGTGATACTGATTGTAATTTAGGTTATATTATAGAATGATGTTTATTATTACCTTTGTCATCAATTTTTAGCATTATACTTGTTCCTGGGATAAATGCATTATAACACAGTATAGCATATGAGTGTGCAGACATTGTGGAAATTGTGGTTTTATCTTAATTCAAAATATGGAATTTTATGGCTGTGAATGCATCAACACATTTCTCCCTTAATATCACATCTGCTTAGAATGGCTGAAAAATAGAAAAAGTTTGAAAGTAGGGTAAAGGGCCTCAGTGGCAGGGGAGGCAGTAGCCACGGACAAATCAATTTGATCAGTCACTATGGTATATGCTCTGTGTTATCCAACTCAGTGCACCGTTTCACCTCAGCAATCGGCAAAGAACCTGCTGTCAGGGCCCCTGCTTCCACTCAAGCAGCCTCTGTCACCCTTTGCATATATACTCAATCAATACATCCTATTTGCAAATTATTGCAATTCTTTGCATTTATTCAAATTGCCACTGAAATGCCACTGTAAAATAAAAACTCTACCAGAAGCAGTTGTGATTAAACTCTGATTTGGCTTTTTGGGGATGCTTTTTGTTACCAATCAATTCAAGCATCTGGGTAAAGTGCCACATTAGAATATATATGTGTCAGCAGGTGTGTGCCTGGACGTACAGAGGAGGGTGATATTTATTCAGTTCTTTTAACTATTTATTCATTCCTTGCCTACCACTCTTACAGACCACACCTCGCTCTGAAACACCTTCCCTTTCCAAGGGATTTATCCCAAAGTGGAAGTGGTCAGCCACCTCAGAGCTCACAAATGATGCATGGCATCATCCCCAGGCATTAAAGTATGGCATTAACCCTTTTGTCCTGAGAGCTTCAGCCCTTTGCTCCTCTCTGCTGCCTGTACATTACAACATCATGAAAGCCAACAGCACGATGCGCACATGGGAGCTTACACAGTCACATCTCCACATACTTACAAATACAGAACAACACACAACAAGCTGACTCCTGCCATGAAAACTGACCAATTCTCATTTCACTCTGCTCTCAGAAACTCTAGATTAGTGCAACCATAGCAAGTATCCCTTCACTTCTGAAGCACCACAGAAAGAATGTATGTTAGCTTAAATACAAGTTTATATGTAAAGTCTATCATGAGATGAATAAAACACAAAAAGCCCTTAAATGTGCAATTATAATAGAATCAGCACTTACAAAGAACAAAAGTAAGAAGGATTTGTTAAAATAGGATTGTCTTTCTCACAGTAGGCTTCCATGATTTGCTAGCTAGCTTCAGGCTCAACAATATAAAGAGATGGCAATTATCCTAACGGGAAATCCTTTCTTCTCTACAGCACTGACAGGAAGGTGAATCAGGGTGATTTTTTATATAAAAAAGATGAACATCTTAATGGAGGAACAGCTTGAGGAACTTGTCTAGCATTATATTTCAATACTCTCAAAAAACCTGTAACATTAATACCTACTAATGAAGAAAGAAGAGGGCATATAGCAAGGTTAAGAAAACCTCCTAAATTCTCCTTCGCTATGGATTTGTGATTGCATAAAAGTATACATATCAAAGGAAACATGAAGGAGCAGAAGTATGCAGATTCCAACATATACTATGCTGTACTAATTGCAAGAAGTTGATGACTGAAATTGATTGTAAGTACTCAATTACACAACCAAATAATAGTTTTTAGCTTTTTTTCTTTGTTCCAGCAATCAGAGACTCCTACAGGGAAGCACACCCCAGCTCTAAACTTTTTAAACAACAATACCCTTGCCTTACAATTTTCCACAGTAACAACTCAAATGGGTTAAGCAGCACTAGGTAGAGTGAACACAACTGCTTACTTCTTCGAGCTGTTTTCTAATATAATTTAGATGATAATCCAATACATATGACAAGTAGAGAATAATATGTGTAACGCCAGACTGTTATCTGTTGAGAGGAAAAAAACCCAGTAAAATTACCCTAGTGACTGACATGGGGGAGGGGGAGCACGGAATAAGGGGTTAACATCTAACAGGGATAGGAAAGGGAGGGAAGGGGGTACAGTTAGAGGAAGACTAAAATAATTCACCGGGATACACCCCACAGCAATTCCTCTTTTGTTCTTTCTTTCTGCATGCTATCAGACTACAAAAAAAAGGGTTCTTGGCTAACAATACTCCACCTTGCAATGTTAATGCCTTGAAAAACCCGTATGGAATTCTAGCAGTGTGTTCACATGAGATGCTGGTACAACACACTGAATGCAACTGCGCAGTTAAAGCATAGAGGAAATGTTTGAAATCGTACCTAAATGTGCTGTCCCTTTCAAGCATTATTTTCACAACATACCTAAAGGCAGGCAGATGGAACAGGCAGCAGATCACTTCAACTATTCAACTTTGTAAATGGCTGTAAAGGGAAGTTAAACTATCCATGATCTAACAGAAAAATGGGTCTTAGACATAACTAAGATTTTTCACTGTTTAAAGCTTCAGTGACTTGTCTTGAAAATAAGGCCACAAAAACACTGCAAAGGGTTGCTTCTCACTACCTGGATGTGACACATACAAAAGCTCAGGGTGGAGTGTGCTTGCCCAGGCACCACCTGGGACAAATGAGAAAGACCTCCAACACCTCAGCAGGGCTGAAGGGATCTTCTGGACTATCAAGGATCTGCTAATTTCAAGTTGCCTTTGTTGCAACTTGAAAAGCCATGTTGGATGGGGCTCTGAGAAACCTGGTCTAGTGGAAAGTGTCCCTGCCCATGGCAGGGAAGGTTGGAACTAGATGGTCTTTAAGGCTCCATTCAACCCAAAGCATTTTGGTGAGCTAACAAGACACACAAAAGATGAGTGGAATGTACACTCTACTCATGCCCTCTGACAGGGAAATGGATGATGGGATGTTTCTGCTCACACGTGCATTGCTGGCGTTTACACCATTCTGGTTATCAACCTTCAATTCTTAAGCTGTAGCTGAATGCAGGAGAGAATACAGGTAACTTTGAAAACGCTCTGAAAAGGTATTAGAATTCAAAGTAGTGAATGCTGAAATACTACTGAAATAATAATTAAGGTCAAGTGAAATTATCTTGTTAAATAAACTAAAGAAAGGAATATTTACCATCTTCATCCGAGCATTTATGGCCTGTCCATCAAGCAAGCTTACAATGAGGCAGAAAACCTCACTAGCACCCTCATTTACCAATCTATGGGAAAAAAATCAGTTTAATTTTAAAACTGTAAGTATTTTTAATCAAGAATGTTGTAAAACAGCATATTATCAATGCAGAAAATGGCACACTGGTGCCACATTTAGGTTTGTGTTGGTCCTGTGAGTATTTGCTACCCTGAACTCCTCGTTCATGCAAAACACTGTGCAGAGGCAACACGCTGGGAAAGTTAATTGCAGGCTGGCATTCTTCAGTGAAATTCAGTTAGAAAATTTCCTGTGCTTTACTAGCTTTTTGAAATACATAACAGAAATATAATTTAAAAAAAAATATAACCTTTTAAAGAAAACAAAAAAAGATGAAATACAATAAAAATGCTCACCCATCTATTTGTCCCATGAATCCTACAACTCGTGATAATATGCCAGAGATCCAAGACTTTCAATTTTGTGAGAAAAACAAGGTCCCTCCATTTTTTTAAGCTTGCCTTTCATTTTACAGATAGCCCCAGCACGCTGACACAAACCCACACTGTCTGAGAGGCTTCCAATAACACAGGCTGGAATATTGATGACCTTTACTCTTGTTACAAATAAATAAATAAAAATGCTCTGTTGTAAACTCATCAGATCGACTAGTTTTCTGTGGTTAGTTCTAAATCAATCTATTTCCCCCAGTGTATCACAGAAGTAATATCAATAGGTTATGGTCTTTTGTTGCTCGGGTTTCCCCTCCCCCTTCGCCCCAACAAAGAAGCTGACAAACAACGTGGGGCATTTGCCTGATAAATCAGGCCTGTCAGGACAGAATTTAGCTTAAGTTCTTGAGGAAATAAAATTGTTTACAATCTGCTAATACAATTTTACTGGAAGGTGATGGGGTTTGTTTTGTTTTTTTACAACCAAGAACAATAAGGAAACACAAAGGTGGTGCAAAATGCACAAAATGCAGCTTTTTCTCCACAAAAATGGACACGACTACAGAGACAGCAGATCTTAAAAAATAACTTCAACAACATCGTTTCCATTCTTCCTCTCCACGAAACCTTATCTCTCCCTTTACAGGCATGGAGGAAAATTATTTTTCACACGATCACACAAAACTCCTTAGGAAGTACATCCTCATGGAGGAACGATTTGGATGCGTTTTCATTTATTACAACAAAAGGGTTTTCTTTATATGAAGAGCTAAAAAGTCCTGAAATAACAATTTACAAAGTAAAGTCTTTTTTCTAAATAACATGAAAGATGGTTTTGCTCCTCTAGCATCAATATAGCATGGAAAGAATGTGTATATTTTAATAGCTGTAACCCATCCAGATAAAGCAGATAAAAAATCAGCGATGGTTTAAGGAAGTTACGTTTTAAACAGTCGTATACACAAATTTGAAACATGAAATGTTACACCATGATTTCGAGTAAGTCTACTACTGTTAATCTTTTTGCACTATGAAACCACGCACACAAAACAACTCTCAACCACAAATTTCCCTTGTAAGCCTCAATTTCTGTGGGAACAATAAAAGAAACCAGTTTTTTTTTCAACATGAACAGCTCTGTATGCAGTAATTTTTTAAAAAGCAGGTATTTTCCACAGCTCCTGCTGGTGGAAAGGCTGCCTGGGCTCTGCTCCGGGCACTGCTGCCGCGGGTACCCGCATCTGCCGCCCTCTGCCAGAGGCAGCTGGGGCGCGGCGCTGGGCGGGCGCGGCGGTGGCCGGAGCTAAGCAGACCTCGGCCGCCCGCGTCTGAAAGCGCTTGCTCCATGCCCCTGTTTACAGAAGCCTAGCTCGGTAACACTAGAAGCCTTTCACAGAGGCGGCTTGAGCCTCCTGGCCATGTGGATAAGGATGCACGCTGCATAAAACCGGCTCAACTCTTTCTGGGTCAGTGAGGTGCTGGTCATGAGCTAAGAGGCATGCCTGACCTTATCTGCCTCTCAGCAGAGCTGGTTCCTGGGTTTCCACACCCACTGATCAGTTAATCCACAGATGAGATAAAAAGGCAGTAGGTAACTGGGAATCAGCTGTTAAAAATTGCCTGTTTCCATTTTGTTCCTTATTTCATTGCTGACATTAGCAGCAAATACAACAAATACAGCAAATACAAGTGACGCCAACTCACAACAGCAGGAAACAGAGCAAATGGCATCCTGGCAGTAGGCTGGAGCAGTGAAGCAAACAGGGTAGGGAAAGAGGAGGAAGAAGGTTGCTCTGGAAGTTCATAACCTATTCTTCCTCCCCAAATACCAGTTTACAGTGGTATGACTTTAGGTACCCTCATATAAATCAGTATCACGCACAAAGTTTAAGAACTATCCAGTGACAGGAGTATGGACTGACATAGATCCTAGCCTTGAAATGGGTTCTCTTACTACATACAGCAAATTAGATGACTTGCATGAGTATAGGCTTCACGAGTGTTAAGGATTGCAGGATTTAACCAGCAGCTCACATTTTCATTTCATTATTCAGAAACAAAGAGATGGTTACTGTCTGACACTCTCTATGAGGAGACCAGCCAGCTATCTCTCTAGAGGTTCTTTCTAGAGCTCATGGCACTGATAAAGTCATGTCACATGAAGCACATGGAGGGCTTCCTATCCTGAACGTGGAACAAAAGGGCATCAAACACGGTGCTTGGTTTTACTTGAAATAGCACCTTTAAGTCCACACAGTCAATATCCACAAGAACAATTAAATAATTCAGATACTCTATAGCCACACTTTAGTGGTAAGGAAAATCTGCATCACTCGACTGATTGCACTGACTGAGAAAGGAAGCAGTCACCTTACTCACTTCTCTGAACTTGCATCTTAAGATATCTAAAATGGACTAGCTTCATATATTGACATTACTACTAAATGGCTGGGCTGAGCATTTTCTCTAACACATTTTTAAGAGGCTTTCAGTATCTTAAAGAAAAAAAAAATTATTTTGCAACTTTTCACATTAAAATGCGGAAGCACAGTAAAGCATGAAAAGAGGATTTTGGCTGCAACAGGATTAAGCCTTATATGTTAAAGCTTTTAATTCCCACCTGAGGCAGGTATTCTTCTTGTCCTACACTGCCTGATCCCTGAGCATTAAGAGAGAAATAATGCCATTTTCTACTATTCTGCCCTATATCCCCACGATGAGGATTTAGCCTCATGGTTTATTTTCACTATTAATTGTGTACCTAAGAATAAAAAGCACATTTATGCATGTAAAAATTACTGTTAATTCAGATTTTGGTGTTTTTCCCTTTTCCTTGTTTGGCCTCAGGATGGCAAATCTCATGCACATATTTAATACTTATTTCTCTGAATTTGTTAATTCTGTTCGCAGTCAAAAATAATGGAACATAAATAGTTTCCCTATATGTGGTAAATGAGATCACTTTATCCCTCTTGGTTGTGATTATGTAGATTAAGCGATACCACTGCAGTAAAATTATAACAATGAAGTCAATAAAAGTTTTAAATATTGCTAGTTCCCAGAAACAGAATCTTAATGGTCTTAGTCCTGATCTCAGTCACAAGGGTGTAGATCCAGAGCAATTTGGATGACTTCACTGAGCTTATTTTCTGTTATCTTTAATAATGTAACACAGAAGATATCCCACTGTGTATCAATTCTGAAAAGTCACACTGCAGTAGCCAAGGCTGGTTGCAGAGGTCACGCTGATACAAGCTGTGAGGCCAAGGAGCAATGTAGGCTGAAGCTCCTTCACTCCACCTGTAAATCTGTGTTTGCTGGT
This sequence comes from Hylia prasina, assembly GCA_013397195.1. Taxonomy (NCBI): domain Eukaryota; kingdom Metazoa; phylum Chordata; class Aves; order Passeriformes; family Sylviidae; genus Hylia; species Hylia prasina. The sequence goes on from VYXD01006148.1 coordinate 708,549, forward strand.
TGATGTAACATTTGAAAGCAGAACACAACATAAATCACAAAGTTTAAAAAAGAAAACCAAATAATTATGGCAAGAGTAAAGGAGTGATGTGTCTTCTGCCCATTTTCAGCCCTTCAGCCTAAGAAAGAATTAATGATTTCAAAATTAAGGATGTTTATAAGCCAAGGATAATTTTTTTCTGCTAGGACTGATGAACTCTGAATTACGAGATTTGATAAAAAAGGAACCCTACACTTAAATAAAATGTTTGAAAGCAAAGAACAATTTGGGTAAGAGCACCCCAGTTGTGATCATGGCAGGGGAAGAACAGATTATAAGTTGGACATCGAGTAAACCTGCCACAGGAAAACACAATGGATATACTCACTGAAAACAGCACAACCAACTTCCTGTAGTTTTGATCAGAAATTCATACTCAAGCCACAACTTCAATTGTGGAAGCCCTGAATTTACAATTTTGAAAGCAGTCACAAACCAGAGGAATGATTAATGCCAGCATCATGTCTGTGTTTTAACAATTCATTTATACTCTGAACCAAACAGCCCTCCAGTTATCCAACAGCACTCACTGCTCACTGGCAGGAACACCGTACATTAAGAGTGGAAGTGCATGGAGGCAGAAAGGACAACATATTTTAATGCAAGCCCACAAGTTGCTAGTGATAAATCAGAGCACTGTTCAGGGTGGAAGAAGGCATGTGTGTCTCTGCAGTCACTTAGTGAAGTGTGCACAGGCCAGCAAGGTACGGAACTGGGAAATGGTTACCCAGGGATTCAAGTTCTTCCAATTTGGAAGGAAAATCCTGACTTGCAGTAAAATAAAGGATTACTCAGTTATGCTGGTAGCCTGTCTGCCCTCCTCAGATCCCAGGCTCTGGGGCACATTAGAAGACACAGAAAGGTGACTGAGACATACTGCAGGGGCTAGGAATGGAACATATAACATGTCAAATCCATAGGACTTCATTAGCCCTGACTGAAACTCGGTTTTTTCCTGCTTTAATGATTATTTAGCATACTGCTACAAGGCTACGTACCGAGACAATTCTTACTATTCATTGAGTAGTTAATTATTCTAGTGACAGATCTTCCACAGGAAAAACTGAGAGTATCCTTCTGCTGCAAGATCTTAAAATATCACAGCTGGGCCAGCAGATTTTAACTCACAGCTAGATAGCAAACTGAATTTATTTTTTTTCATTCTGGATAAACACTCAATGCTAGAGGGAGGAGGGAGTTCACTGGCAGGCAGTGTGAGGGAGCACAGCTTCTCAGCATCAGGTTGATCAGGGAGCAGGAAACCTCCCATCCAGTCAGTCCTCCACTGGCAGTGTCCTTTCTCACAGCTGCTCCAGAGGGGGTGGCACATGGGTGCCACAGTCCTTAGTGTGAGCAATAACAAATTGTACTGGGTGTTGGTGTTGGATATCTGCATCACTGCACCATTGTAAAAACCAAACCACAAACCTTAGGAGCTGCTCTGCAGCTGAACTCTTCACCCTGTGCACCTGATAGAATCCCAGAGCCTCCATCACTGCCTATCCTTGTCAGGTACAGTCAGCCCCATATCTTGTGCTGCTTCTATCACTGGGTGTAATGCTCTTGCCACTGGTCACTGACCATGGCTCCTCAGAGAGTGAAGATGAGAAACCCAGGTGTCTTACCTACAATCTACTAATCCTCCTTCAAAAGGCTGAACAAGCATCTGAAGATTACCGCAACCTCCAAACTTGCCTTTCACACTGGGGGAAGTATGTGGTGAACCTGGGGACCTTTAGAGTAGGTTAGAAGTGTGCTCACTGGCTTGGACTGCAAGTGAAGAGGATAACTCAGAAGCCAGCCTGGGAATTCTTGAGGGACTCAGCTGTAAAAGCTAGAGCACAGAGTTGCTGCTGTCCAGTAAAAAACACAGATGACACAAGACCCAGACAGCAAGTTAAATTCGGCATTTGAGTCCCTTGGCAGCACCTAAACATCAAATCTAGGAACCAAATGCCTTTTGTGAGGTTGGAAATTGTCACACCTGAACAGTGTTAGCCACAGAAGACAAGGGACAGGATCTTTAGAAATCTGTCACTTCCTTCAATATTCCTGGATATTTCCAAGAACAAATCAATTGTTTATTAAACCAACCTCACTCTTGAAAACCTAAAAGGACAGAAAACTGTGCTCCTAATCAAGATCCCTTCAGCTGTTCTCCTTACAAACCTTCTATTCAAAATATCCTGGAAATACACAATTCCGCATAACTACAAAGTGAAGGGAGAGTGTATCTGCTACTCAGGACTCTGGATTTCAAGCACAGCCCACAAACCTCCCTCATGAAATGTCTCGTCTTTCCAGGCTCAGAAGCTGGTGATAGGACCTTCTTTCACTGTCACAGGCAGCCTGTGTGACACTGTCAGGTACAATCAAATGTTTACAGGCATTTATTTAAATGATAAGTCCCACTGACTTCAGAGATAAGCAAGGTCCTCATATCTTAGAAGACCTGAGTCTGTGCCCCTCAGGATTATATCTGGTACACCAAGGAAAGTTATGGTACAACAAAGTACAACCATATGGTGATCAGGCCACAAATTGCCATTCACTGAACTAGTGCAGGAATCAAGCACATCCTGAACAATGCATAAAATACCTGACTTTGAAACTGTTCTCTTTGTTACAGCTATTTCACCAGTGTCCAACTTATTATCATGAAAAGTCATAGACAAGTTGTGAAAAGGAATTTCAATTACATCCAAAATATTACACAGAAAATGAGGGCTATCATGAGCTTAATTGGACTTCACATAAATGCTGAAATCCCCTTGACAAGTCTCTTACATTCCTTGTTGGCAGACAGCACAAATCTGAGAATCAGATGAAGAAATCACACACTTTCTAAATCATGAAAAAATTTGAACTAGAATGTCCTCAGTAAACTACTGTGCTCAGATATCATTGCAGTTTCCTGCAAAGCTTTGCACAGCGAGTGCCACTGCCGCTTGCTGTCTTGGCAGCATCAGGAGCAGTTCCCAGGGTGCCCTTCTGTTTTCATACTCTGTACTGCAAAACAAGCCAGCAGCACTGTGCTGTGCCAGGCAGAATGCAGGGAGTGTCAGGGATCCCACTCCAATGCTGCAAACCATCCAGAACCATCAGCAAGTGACCTGGACTCCAGCTCAACTGTTTTGCATTGCATTCACAGCTTTTCCTTAGGGTAATGTAAAAATAAGTGGAAGATAATTACTGAGTAAACAGCCCCCTTTCCAAGAAGAATGCTTCCAAAGGCATATGATCTGCTTTCAAAAACTCCTAAGGATGACCCCTGTGATGATCCATGCAGTCACTAAAATGCTAGCCAATTCTCAAAGGAAAAATTTTCAGTTAATTCACTTACCTTTTTTTTTTTTTAAATTGTAGCATTTATTCAGCTTGCTTCATATCACACCTCCAGTTCTGAGACAAAATCATAAATCATTGCATTGGCACAACTGTGGGTGTGATAAACACTGTCACAGGAGGTGGGAGGGAGTAGATTAAGCAATGAAATTCCCATTGTCCTCAAACGCTCTTGCAGAGGAACTACAATGTGGAACAGGCACACTTCTCTGGGATTTACCTCTGGTCACAGCACACACATGGCTTTCACACAAATCTATACTGGATTTCTATCTGGATTCATGAATTTGTCAATATCACAGTATTCCATCTGATCCCCACCAGTAGGTGTGTGTATGTGAAGACTGGATGAAAGAATCACACACTCCACACCCAGGCAGAGGAGGCAGATGTTCAACTTAGTTTTGTGTGGCTGTGGCTAAATTTCCTTTCAGTTAGAGACAATGAGCTGGAAAAGAACTTAGCTGACAAAAAATAGCTGAGCTGTATGCTTTGAGTTAAATACACTCTAAATATAGTGCGCAGAGATGGATAATATCCCTCCTCTAAGGAAACAGGGTTTTACACCATTCTTTTCCATATTTTTCATAAATCAACCAGCCCTACTTCATGCTAACTAATGCTTTTTTTTAATCAAAAGTCCCTCCACTCACGCAGAGCATAGCTGGGCATTTCTCACTTCATGCTCGCACAAGTTGCAGCTGGACATATGTTTTTACTGGCAGCTGGACTATTTTCCTTCTACCCCTTCACAGGTTCTGCCTTGCTGTGTTATTCTTTCTTCATTTTCCTATCAGTGCAATGCTTCATGTGGAAGCACTGCACCTGTCACGGCTCAGCAAGAATAGTTCTCAATTTTCCTTTTGAGGCTATTGTTAAGGTAGGGCTTGAGTCAAAAGCTGCTGCTCATGGACAGACCAGCAGCTAAAAAGGGAGAGGAGAAGAGAATGTCAATGGTTTGTCACCAATTAGATGAGATGACTTCTCAGCTCAATTTATTTTGCCTGTTGTTACCTCAAATGCAGTGGGCAGGAAACCTTTGAGAGGAGCTTGGCAACTTTGACATGCTTGTCAAATTTACAGTATTGTAAATTTGTAAAATTACTGCATTTTACAATAATCATGGCTATGATTACAGGACTGATGCATATAGTCAGAATCTCAAGTATCATGTTCAAGGACATTCTTGTCTTTGCAAGAGAGATAGAAAGGCAGCACGAAGGGTCCATAAGGGTGGGTCAGAAAGCTGAACAACAGAGTAAGAAGAGGGATAAACAAGAAGAGGATCCTCCACACCAAGCCCCTTATTAAAGGCACAGGAGGCCATCATCAATGACACTGTCTCACCTGCTGGAAAAGCCTGGAAGGCACAAAGCTGTTCAACCCTGGTGAGGCCAACCTTTTGGCAGCATGCTCAACAGGAAGTGTGTCCCATCACAGCAGTACTGCACAGCTCACCTAGGAGGAAGCTCACTATGGCATGAGCTAAAGGCCTTCTTACATGAGACTACTAAGGCTGCCAGGATGACTGTGAGTCAATGATGCCTGCTGGTTTTATGGTATGCAAATTTAATTGTTTAACTTCAGGAGCAGTACTAAGTTCTGTTCCACTACCAAACTCACAATTCATAGTCAAAAGTAGCCAAGATGGCCAGGTTCCTGCCAGTGTGTTCATTTGTTATCCAGGGCTACACTTGCTCCATTCTCTGGAATGCCTTGAACACCTCTGCAGCAACAATAGATCTATCCTTGCTCTGTAAATTACCTTAGCTTTTTACCACAGATTAAACTGCTCAAATGCTTGTCTTACAGATAAAACAGCTTTGAAATTAAATTATCAACTTTGATACTCATTCAATAACAACTGATTTCTATTCAAGAATGGGATACCATAGAGAACGCTTGGGTTCCCTTAAATATGTCAAAGCTAAGACAAAGAAAACCTGATTTCTGCAAAATGCTGGGATAATTCCCAATGGCATAGAAGTTAACAGGCCAACATACCTGTTGACATACCACTGGCTCTCTAGAGCCAAAGTTTTTTAAAGGTTGTTATCTGCCGTGGTTAGCTGTGCTATTATCTAAGTACTTTGGTGGCTTTGAAAGCAGAACGCTTTACACCAGAATACAATTATAAGTATCAATAACCCTTTTAGCTTCAAGGTGTACTGAAGTTTTGAGGTTTTCATACCAGAAATGCTGGTGGCAACATTTCTAGGGCCTCTAGTAATTTCTGCTGTTACTGAATCCAGCCTCTAATATTACCGTGCCTGTAAATTACTTGGAGTAAACAGTATTTGACTGCAATTCCAGTTTGTTGACAGGATTTTTTAAAAAATTATTTAGGAAAAAAAATCCGCATTTGGAAATAGTACTTAAAAATGATCTAAATGCCACTCTGTATCTTTGAAAGGGCATCAATACCAAATGTGCTTACCACACATCTTAGGCGACTCTTGCCGCGTGTGTTTAGAGTGGTGCTCCCTTCGGTCTGGCTCCAAAGTTAAAGCATCTGAAGTGTAAATTGTGTGTGACACAGCCAAGGAAACCCACTTACTTTAACCTTGTTAATGGTGAGCCAGATGGAACCGCTGAGGCCACCCATTGTTCGGGTTTGCATTTTTGTGTAATGCCATGGTGTAGGTCCATAGGGCCTCATGAATTCCCCTCCTCTGAATATATACTGTGCTGTTAAAGGCACTGAAAGGATCAAGCTCTGCTCTGAGAGCAGCTGGCTTTGTATTTTTTTAATGGTTGTTAGCAGCAGCAGCAGGTCCATTCTACTCCCCTATTCTTCCTCTGCCCTTCTCAAAATCCTGATCTGTCGGTTCTTGAGGGAAACCAAACCCTAACTCTGACCTATATAGCACATCATACATTACCTCAGGGTCATTACCCCAAATATTCATCAAAAGTCTCAGATTCTCCCTCCCTTGCAGCCTCAGACCCTGCCCCAGCAGTTCTTAATCACACAAGTAATCATCACTGACTTCATCAACCGTCAGGTTGTAATTTCTTTCCTACCAAACCCAGGTAACCTGTGACTGCATAATTTTTGTTAATGACCATTGCCTTTTGAAAATTTGGTCAAATTTCCCTGTCTTGACCTCTTCTGTGCCTTTAATATGAAAAAGGAAGCAAGAGGAGTTTGAGCAAAGACAGCCCACAGCAGATGACTCAGCCTGAGAAATAAGGGGATACTTGCAAATTGTTACATGCCAAGACCCGTTCGTACAGCACTTGTGATGTAGAAGATGATACCTTGCAGTGCCTGTGCAATGATGCAGAATTGTCAAACATTTGCTGATGAAAACCTGCAACACATGACTTAACAGAGGTAATAGAAAACCTACAAGACTACAGCTGGCTGCCTAGTAGGCTTCCAGTTGCTGTGCAAGATAACATAATTTTGGGAGAGGGGAGTACTGTTCTCCCGGTCTACTCCAGCTGTGGTGCATGCTGTTCTGCACAGGATGAGAAAAGCACAAAGCCATCTCTCCAGCCCTTCCTCCCCAATGGGCCTGCCATCAGGAAAGCAAACTACATCTCAGGAAAAAGAGGCAGCAGCCAGGAATTACTGAATTGCACCACTGAGCACCAGACAATGTGTCTCCCTCTTTGCAGAGGACTTTGACAGCGCAGTTAGCACAACCTGTGAATGGCACTAGAGGGATGCTGCAAACAATTATCTGTTCTTACAGAAACTACATAAAGGCTTTGGCAACACTGAGGCTGATCAGGCTATTAAAAGAGCTGAGGAACCATAATCAATACTTTAGAGCAAATTCCCTGTTCTGTTCAAAGTGGCTTTCTTTTGCACTACACTGGCAGAGTAAGGATGGCAAGGAAATCCTTCTGCCTGATTCTCAGGTCAGTGGCTCACCTGGTATAGGAGACATGCTACTCATTGAAATATATTATACCCCTGCCACTCCCAGTTAGTCTGTGTGCCTTTAGGAAAGGGAGTCAGGAGGTACCTGAAGCTCAGCAGTGCTTAGCCTGCTCTAGGCATGAACTGGAGTAAAGAATCAAGGACCTGACCGTTTATCTTCTTTCCCCAAACTGCTCTAGATGCTGTCAAAAGAGCTGCATCCACTGTTCTACAGGCTCCCCCAAACCAGCAAAATTCCAGCCAAACTCTTTCCTAGGGTTCCTGTAACCTGACACAAAAACTTTGGGGAAACCATGGCTGGCAGGCAAAGGGGAAGACTAATGTACCCCAATGTTCCACAGTGACCCAGGGCAACCACAGGTGACACACCAGCAGGAAAGGCAGGACATGACAACTTCTGCTTTCCCTCACAAATCTCAAGTTTAAATTCTGTCCCTTACTCCTTTATCTTTTACATAAACAGTAGGGTGCAACTTAGGAAAGTGATTTTTAACTTGAATATTTTTTTAATATGGTTGTCCTTAAAGGCTATCTATATGGTGGTGCTGGCATCAGTGGCGGATGCTGCACAAGGCACAGAACTTTTACGTTTATCATGTTGTTACAACCATTTCTAATTGTAAATAATAAATTACAGGGGAGCATGGGGGGTTCAAAACCAAGTAAAGCTCAGTAAACTATTTATCACTCATTTCAGAGTTCATGTATTGGACTTTCTTTTAAGTAATAATTTTCCTTTCCACATTGTAACAGGTCATTTTTGAAGGCCAGACTACCTTTCGTACATTTCCATTGTCTAAGAAAATGATCTAGTTTAACAGAATACAAATACTAAATAAAGTAAATAATAAAAAGATGGCACAATTTCGAACTGATAAACTAACATTGCACTTCATCCGCTTTTTCTAATTTTCCCATGTCTCTCTATTAGCAAGATGCAACGCTGTCATAAATATTTTGAGATTGGACAGGATTGATTGCCACTGCCTGCAGTTCTTATGTCCTTTTTTCATGAACATTCTTTAGTCCTAAGTCCCTATCTCAAAGCAAAAGCTGTTAATAACCCTGGGCTGATGTGACGTTCAGAACTTTAGCACCCTAGGATGGAGATTCTGTGCCCCCCTTGATTTCAGCATGTTAAGCTTCCTTGAAGCTTTGTTTCTTTCAGAGGCAGCTGTCTGCATTTCCATACCTTACCATGCCTCTTGCCATCAGAGCTTAAATCACATGCCTATCAGTTAGAAAAAATAGCTGCAAAATTATTTTTCCTATGACATCTTGCAGAATTAATTAGTTCATCTGGTAACTTTCCTCTGTTGATGATGATGACAAGAAGAAAACCATAAGCTGTCTTATAGACAGGGAAGTCATCAATAAATCAGGACTTTAGTTGCCAGTACCACATTCTTTGTACAAAAGGAACTCTGAATAACATTAATATCACTCCACAGCTTTACCATAAATTAATTTTTTTTAAATGAACTGGTTGTTTGTTTCGGGTTTTTTTAAGACATGTTCAACTTTCTTAGTAACTGAGGGTGATTGAAAAATTCACAATAATGCTAGTTTACTATCTCGACATCACAAAACAGCATTTTGTAACTTACTTTTATACTTGAGCAGCATTTATGAATCCTTTGAAAACTCACTGATTCCTAGCAAAGACAAGGAAAATATGCATATCTGGAAATACCAGGGAGTATATATTTCCCTTGTTTTGGGGAGGGGGGGGAAGCCTGGAAAACACAACACTGAGTGAACTGTAGACCAAGCTTCACAGAGTTACTGACACTTTCAGCATTACAGTACTACTAACTTTAAGTGCTGATACTATATAATCCTTCCCATTTGGTGAGAAAACTCCCTTTGAAGACCTATCTTTAAGAAACCTGAAACATTCACTTCTTCTGTATAACATACAAACACTCTGTAATTGGTGCATGTGGTAAAATCAGATGGAAAGAATACAGTTTCTGGTACTGTATGTGAAATTCATGGGGGTTTTTTCCTTGTCATGACGAAGGCAGGCTATAATTTTAGTACATTTAAGTTCCCAAACTCTGAAACTGTAACACCCTTCAGATAATATGATTGATGTGAAACAGCAGAACACTACAACAGGAAATGCTAGTTTTAGTACATATCTCCAGTTGTCTTCACATCGTTCACAGCACTTCAAACTAATGCCACAGAAGCAGAAAAAAAAATTAAACAGCTTGTGTAGCGGAAGCTGGCAGGGAAGGAAAGCCGTGATGACACCGCACACTGACTCCTCCAAGCCTACTGCTTGCATTTTGCAAGTTTTGAGGAGCAGTTGCTGAAAGGCAGGAAGGGAACTGAGAAATGACCACTGCACACTACTAGAACGTCAGAGTAGTGAATTAAGGCTGGGCACTGCAGCTTTTAAAGGCTGCTCTCCAGCCCTACAGGGGTGTCGGGCACAGAGCTGAGGAATGCCGCTTACCTTCCCAGCCAGCTGCCAACTTCCTGGTACTGTACAGTTTCAGAGACAAGTTAATGGTGTGGTGGCACCAAGGCATATAAAATAGGTAGGATTGCTTTTCGCATCCTGTTTTCATTCCCTGGCCAGGAAAACCACAAGCTGCAGCCCTGTTAAAAAGCACAGACCATTGCTCTTGTGGGGAGCTGTGTGCAGCGGGATCTACTGGCAGTCTGACTGAGGAAGCTCAAATAGAAAAGACCTCGCCTGGGACACTCCCCAAACCCTCTGAGAGGTCTTGCTGATGCCTAATTATACCTCTGGCCTTTTGGAGGCCAAACCCAACTCCCCGCTGGGTTTTGTGTTCCTGACACTTTCCTCCCATGAACCCCGCTGGCTCTTAAATCACCACCTGCCACCAGTGAGGGCAGACTTCCTATGGCTCCTACTGCAGAGGCCAAAAAGCTGCCGCCAGCAGGGAATGTCTCTGCCACGTTGAGCAGAGAGCACAACATGTTTCATGCCGAGCTGCCCGTAGGGTTTCTCACTCCACATAAACCCACCGAACGCGGAGCTGCTACTGAGAGGCGGCCCCCACTCTGTCACCTCTCTGTGCGTTTGCTGCTCGGTACCTTCTGTTTTTTGCAGGATTAGTTTTTTCCCGGTTACGCTCCCTGAACTGTCTCTCTGAGGAATTAGATCGGCACTGGCGACCCTGCAGGCAGAGGACCACAAGGCTGGCTGGCTGTGGGTGCAGGGGGGCCACGGCAGCTGCCCAGACACGGTAATTTGAAACTGCACCCGGGCAGAGACCTGGCTTCAGAGTCAGGGGCAGCATCCCTTTCTTTTAAAGTCACAGTTCCCCGTCAGGAAAAAATAATAAATAGGGATTCAATCTGTTTACGCGGTCCAGAACCTTGGAGATTCCCATTACTTCAGCTTGTACAGCGCAATGCAGAAAAAACAACAGCTAAAAAAACTCATATGTTTTATAGTTAAAGAAGCATTGCTTTCTGAAATATACATTATTTTCAACTTAATGGTGCCTCTAACAATTTTGGCTGTAGTATTTTGCTGTAATTGTTGGCGGGAGTTTTGGCAAACTTAGATCAGACATAAACACCAGCTGTGCATCCCCAAGGAATGTCAACATGTGATGAGCAGAGTCCCAACACCCAGCTATGTATTAATGGACACAGGCATGAGATACAGAAAAGTGGATGAAAGTTTACACTCTAGATATTCCATATATGTGATTCACAAGTACATATAAAGGAAAAAAAATCTCAGAATGTTCAGTGCCTACACTGACAATAACCTAGATGTACTCAATTTACTGCACGTTTAAGAACACTTATTGATGCAAGAAATTTCAAGTTAACTCCCAAATGTGAAGGAATCTGTCTTGAACACCTCTGAGAAAGGGTATAGCCTTGGGTTGGGCCAAGACCACCTGTGTAGCTTCCCCATTTTTGTCTTTCTTTCAGAGAGGCTCTTTTCCCTTGCGGAAAGAGACTGCGGCATTTGCAGAATTATCTGACTGGCACATTCTGCCAAACGGGTCTCTAAGGCTGTGTCCATTACAGTATCATCAAGAGAACTCTCCTGGCCACATTGCTTAAGCAGCTCAGCAGTCTCAGCCTGTGTTTGGCAGTGTCCTGACTTCTGTCTGTCTGAAAACCAAGAGGGGAAATTTTACAAGTGCCTGTCTTGTCACAGAGAGCCCAGCGCAGCCCATCCCTGCCCAGGAGGGAGCACCCTGGGACTGCAGGCACAGCACACCTGCAGGGAGCCCGGTTCTGGGCACCAAACCACTGCCTCACCAGATGTCAGTGCAGCTACAGCTGTGCCGCACGCTTCCATTTGTGCTGGCTCTCACGGATACTGTACATCCCCATGCACAGTGTCAGGGGCTCTTGGCTGGCTACAAGGGGGTGAGCCCCCAGCCTGCCCCAGCAAAGGGCTCTATCCCAGAGTCCTGGCCAGACATGCACCCTGGACCACGAGTGCAAAAGCACTCAGCTAAAACCTGTGCTGTTCTCTCTCCTGATCAGCTTGCAGCAGACCCCTGTTTGGTCTCCCTCTGAATCATGTGAAATACGCACTTTAACGAAGCTTCTCTAGCTTTCTGCAGGGAAAATGGGGTTTAAAGGAAAGTGAGTACTACAGACGACCCGGTTTGAGGCAGAAGCATGCTGAAGACCTGTCTACAAGCACTGGAAGTCATCAGTTCACAGAAAGCATCAGATCAGAAGCAGCCCTGCCTCCATCTGTCATGAAGGGATGAACACTGCTCACCCACTTCTCTTTATTCAGTCAGCCCCAGTCCCACAAACTACCTAGTTCACATCCAGTAATCCCTTTTACCTCTTTCCCATCTCCAGTTCTTCACACTCCCACATTCACTTCCATCCTGATTCTGCTCCGAATAGGCACATTTAACATTTACATACTGATTTAGCCTTTACACACTGATTGGAATGAACCATTTCAGAGGTCACAGCTGGCTACTTCAAAGAAATGGATTTTTAAACTGACAAACTTGAACTACCATTTAACAAAGCAGTGCTTTTTTTAAAAAAAACAGATTTGTTTGCATTAATTAATTATAATAATAATAATACTAATAAGCATGTCTCTGTGGAATCTTGTTTTCTTTGACTAAATGAGAAGCTGCTTGGAGAAAACATTTCCAAGCTAAATGAAAATGGATTTACATGCCACACACAAACTGTAGTACTCTACAATGTAACAAAATATGCAAGCTTAAGCAAATTTACCACCTGCTACCATAGCAAGGGAACATGGTGGAATCCTGTTCACAACACAGCATCTCATTATTGCAGCCGGATGTTTCACTACAGTGATTAGTGTGCATACAATGTCACAATTAATTTCCAGTACTAATACCATCTTCATACAGATTTTCACTTACAGTCTCAACCAGAATCTGTAATTCAAGAATTTTTTGCAGGTTTTTGGAAACTCTCAATTGACCTTCTTACATAGGCAAGTTAAGTCATCGTTCTTTTGGCACCCACTTTCTTCAACGCAACTGAGGCAACCTTTCATAAATCTATTGCATATACTATATGTGTGTGTATAACGTGTATACAACAGATTTAATATTTTTTCCTCTTGATAATCTTGAAGTCAATCTTCTATAAAATGCATCTTAACATTCACTGATGTAAAGACTTATTCCGACAAATTCAAAAGCTTTCAGAATTGACTAATTTGTATTTTATGCAAGAATTAAGCAAGAAATGAGGGTCATGAAGAAAATTTATATATAACATCTGAGATTTATTACCATATACTTCCCAAGATTTTATGGATAGCTATCACCTGAGGTATCTCATAGACCTTCATGTTCTCCTGGCAGATGGAAACAACTTCAACCACTACTTAGAAACAAAATCAATGTGCTTTTTTTTCTGGCTTCTCATTCAAATCAGCAGCTAGAAACAGATGAACCTCAACAGACCTTTTAAAAAAAAGGCCACCAATAATCCATTTTTCTGAAATCCTCTGAACTCAACTGCATTTCTACAAAAGGTGTTTTCTGATGAGTTCTTATTTTGAAAAGGGGGGGAGCAGTGCAGGCTAAACCCTAGAAAGCAAAGCAGGAGTAATAATCTCTTTAAGGCAGTTCATAGTAAGGAAGTGACTCAGCTGAGGAAAATTACAGAGTCCATTTAGAACACTGATTCTAAGAGGACTGGGGTCTGCAGTCAGGAATCTGGCACAGCTGCACTGCCAGAAATTTCAACCTTCACAAACACATAAGCCTGAAAAATACTATTTGCAGTAATTTTAAACTGTTTTGTCTCTCAACAACATTGTTTTTGTTGTGAAAAGAAGATGTGAGGGAACTGAGGATATATTCTCTAGCTATTTCTCAAAAAGACCAAACAAAAACAAAGCAGGGTTTCATCATAAGTGAAATTAATTTCTAAGTCATTCAAAAATTGCATTATAACTTTTTTCAGTTTTGAATTACCCTTCCACAAACTCAGCAAGCAGTCTATTCTGCCCCACAAGCTATTGCACATAAAATTGGGAGGCAGGTCTTAGCACATTTAGAACTAATGCCACAATTACTAAGGGATGAAAAACCTCCAGCACCTTGAGAGTGTGCACTAGAGTAGTTTTCAATCTGCAGATCCCAGCTGTCTACAGATTACTTTTAAAGGGGGGCAAAAGATATTAAGAAAAGCAGGCTTGTGGACAGGGCGCTTGAATCATCAAACATCATGAAACAAGAGGCTACACGCATCCAGCAAAAATCCTGGGGAGAGGCCTTCCAGATCAAAAAATACGTGTGTATCACCGCTCGCTAATAATTCAAATAACCACGAATCACAATTACTATTGTAATAAAAAACAACTGTGATTTTTAGTATTATATGGACTAAGAAGGATTGCATTGAAGAGTTTACTGGTAAACATACAGAACAGAAGGAAGGTACAGAAATGGCTCAGGCAAACAAGAAAGTTATCTTTTGGTCACGTCCGGCACGCTATCTTTGCAGCTAACATTTTTTCTTTATGAATTAACATATCCTCTGTTGCTTCAGAACAATTTGTGAGTTCTCACAAGTGGGTAACCAAAACCATTCTGCAAAACAGAATTAGCTTTCCAACCATCGATTATTTACCCCCAGAGAATGCTGACAAGCAGGAATCTCAAAATGGCTGATCAGAAGCTACCCCATTTTATCGCAAGAATTCAAACAGGGAACAGCTCTCCAAGATACAATAACCTTCAGGGTTGGTTCTGCCCCTTCAAATGCTCTCTGATTCCCAACGCCTCTGGCACTCCTAGGGATGCAAGGCACAGTCAGTTGTGGCAGCACCAGTGAGGATGCAGGACACATCCAGGACTGGCAGTGCCTCCAGGATGGCGCAGCACAGCCAGCTGTGGCCACCCCTGCAGCTGGCAGAGCTTCTCCAGCCAACCCAGTGAAATGGCAGGAGGGAAACAAAGCAGTGCCTGCATCCCTGGGAGCAGTCCATGGGCTGCTGCAGTCCACAACAGCTCGTCCTGCTTTCCCTCCTTTTCCCTCCATGAAAGAACGAGAAATTATGGTGATAATTTTGTTCAATTTCCCCTCAGGTGCAAATCAGGGCTACAAGCTGCAAAAAGAAGGTTTTCACAGTTAGAGGAAAGAGTTTGTAAAGTTATAAGCTTGCAAAGAGGTTTAAATCTCATATCCTTCACCATTCAAAGAACAATAAAAACATGTGGAGGTTACACTGAGGTTTACAGATGCCTGTCTGCTTGAGTTTAACTGTATTATAGTACTTTAATTTAATTAGCAGCCATACCTGTAGAAGTATCATAATCCATACGCTGTTAGTCAGAGCCTGAACTGAGAGGTACCTGCAACTTTTGTTTTCTTTCCTGCTAGGTGGGTTTGCACACTGAAACACTAGTCTGGCTTTTGCCTATGATACTGAAACCACTTTCATTTGCACTTTAAACAAGCAAGAAGGAAATGTGATTGCTTACACAAATCCTTGAACCTGCATAATTGT
Source organism: Hylia prasina (assembly GCA_013397195.1). Classification (NCBI taxonomy): domain Eukaryota; kingdom Metazoa; phylum Chordata; class Aves; order Passeriformes; family Sylviidae; genus Hylia; species Hylia prasina. Next base: position 723,806 of record VYXD01006148.1, read on the forward strand.
TCAGATGTTGGAAGGTGTCTTCTTCTAGATAATAACATTTTTGAAATCAATGCACAGATGAAAGATGAAGTTGTCACTCTTCTAAAAACACACACTAATGAATTTTGAACTATGTCAGACAAGAACAAAGAGACAATGGTGTCTTTTCTTGTAAGTCAATTTATAATCTATAAAAGAACATGTCTTGGTCACAAATTTGTATGGGAAAGGAATTCACATTTCAAAAACTGAAACAAGGAGAGATGCTTACAAATGATTTTAAGCATAGGAGTTAGAAAATTTTAATATGGGAATAATTTTTCCCCTGTACTGAGATCACCTGTATTCTCCAATGACAGCAAAGGGGTCTTCAGCAGACCACAAGCAAGTTTCAGGTTCCACAACACTTACTGTTGCTATTTGTAAGCAATACAGCTAATTAAATGAACACAGACTGTATGAGCAGATCCTGAATTATTATCTAAAAATGTTGCACAAAAGCAATTAGAATACAAATTCCGTAGTGCATTTATACTGAAGAGGCATTATGTTTCTCCAATAAAAAAAATTCTTTAGTGTTAATGTTCTCAAATAATATAAACTGCTTGCGTCAACAAACACAGTACAATTAGCTTGTTACCCTTAAACTGAGTTTAAAATAAGCAAATTGTTTGATGACTTTGATGTTTTCCACCCAAAATGTGCTGGCTAATTTTTCCATTCCAGTTCCCATTCCAATCTTTTAACTGCCTTAATCTCCTGCCCTCAGATGCTGACCTCCTAAGAACAGAGGTCATAGGTTAGCACAGACAGACCTCAAAAGATCTGGACTATCAATTCATGCCTGAAAGATTTCTCTTCCACAAAAGAACTACTAAAAAAGCAAATTCCAAAATCCAACTCCACAGGCTGCATAAAATGTAAACTTGTTGATAAGTTACATTCATAAATATTCTAAAAAGATTTGATCTAAACAGTCAGAATTAATTTCTGTAGGATAAAAAAATAAACCAGTGGCACAGACATGGAATAATGACTGAACTTCAAAGATAAAAAAGGAAAGCTCTAGACAGGGGAGAATTAAGAGTCGGCATCTTTAACCACAGATATGTAGGTTTTAAATGTTTCTAATCTCTACATTTGAAAGTACCATTTTTCCACACCAGGCATTTTTAAACACAATTTGTTTTCTTGTGAAAGAAAGGGTGGAAGTATAAGATTAGCTGACTCAGAAAATGAAACAGCACCAGTTAATATAAATTTTAGTGATTATTAGTGAGACTGCTACCTCATTTTCTTGCAACAATCAACCATACAACAGATTCCTTGCTCCTTGTTTGGTCAATGAGCATACAGTTCTCATTAAAAAAAAAGGCAGATGTTTCTTTTCTATGTATAAGAGAAATGTATAAAATTATAAAGGAGAAAGATAACTTCAGGAGGCTCCAGGGAGTTAGAAATACAGAGATAATAAGAAAGAACCATTTGATAAAATTATTTCTGGGATCCAAGTAAAATCTGCTTGCTACACAGTGAACACAAGGACAAAAATTCTATAATTTCTCTCTAGTGAAGTGAGTAATGATAGTCCCACATTTAATAACATAAAATCACATTGAACTATTTACCATGTAAATTAAATCCACTCTGAGGATTATTTTTTGACTTAGAAACTAAAGTGCTTACAAACTAAAGCGCTTACAAATTTTAAGTAATTGTTAAAAGGAGGTGTAGACATATACGTCTAACAATTATTATTGGACCAGCTAACCACAATTCTTCAAAAAAATATATCAGAACATAAAAACTTGAAAAAAATTAGTCTGATAAACAGGAAAGAAGAGATTTTTAATTTACTCACTAGAAAAAAGTGGTTTACAAAAACTAGGGAAAAAAGAATGTAAATGAAACAAAACCTTTAAAAAGGCAAATTATTAGGCTTACATGTGAGCAACATTCAACTTCTAATCCTATTGCAGCTATTGATAGAAGAATCAACACTGCATAATTCTGTACTGCAACTCATCTCAGGCAGACACACACCGACACACACTCTCTATTGTTTTGTTTTACAGTATTACGTTTAGCACAACAAAAAGGCAAAGATACTAATTTTAAACGCTAGCAAACCAGAAATTGAATTTGAAACACTGAACTATTTCAGCTTTTTATACTGGTGAGAATATATTAATTTATCATTAAATGAAATCAAAGTGTTCTGGTTAAACTTTGATGCAAAGGCTGTTGCAACATTAATTGAGCAGTCTATAGCCTGCTGTTGTTCACAAAGCTGTCTAAAGTAAATCAAATGTTTAGCATGTAAAACTGTCCAACAGCTAAAAGGGTAAAAAACTCCAAGTGACTTCTAAGTAGAGGTAGCCATTCAACACACAACCAGTACAATTGAAATCAATTTTTTTGCTTTCAGCTATTCATTGTAAAAGCTGTAGTGCCAGGCAACTCAACATCATAAGATAATGGAGATCAAAGAAAAGAAATTGTTTAGCTCACTCCCATATTTCATAGTGAACTTCCACAACTCTTTCCTCTTTAACCATTCCACTGTCACTGAGCAAACCCAGCTCCCTCTTCCCAATAAATAATGCCAAACTTAGCTGGCTATTCCTTCAGGTTGGCCACAGCACCTCTGCTCTCTCTTGTGCAGTGTTCCACTTCCTCCCTGAAACTCTCTTCATCCTCGTCCTACAGTGCAAACACAAACTAGCCCAAAGCCACAAACTAGTGAGAGGAGTATGCAGGCTAGAATCTACAAATCTTATTATCTATCAATTCAGTATTCTAAAGAGAAGGAAACAATTTGCACTGCAGTAACAGCCTGTGAACCCGCATGTGAGTTCTTCCACATGGTCTTTTCTTATTTGCTGCATGAAATAAAAGTCATTCTATTCTTCCTTGGCCTACTGAATTCAACACTTGAACTCACCACTAAATCCAGCTAAATTGCAAATACAAAAAATACTGATTTTGGGGCTCTCACTAAGATTTCTTTATGCATTACAAACATTAATTATTTTGCAATGTCTCTACGGAACTGTGTGGTGTATTTGGTCTCAGAGAAATGCACAGGATTCTGGAGCACAACAAAAAAAGCCAAAATAACTTTCCAGAGGAGTATTATTCTAAGTGCCCAGTTTGAAATACCAGTGCCCATGGAGCACTTACTGTTTTATAGCAGCTGATGCATTTAAGGCAAAGCTCAAATTGAGCAACTGTAAGGGCTGCATTTGGTGGTTCTGCAAAACAAACTCCAGATGTGTTACGTTTGTCACCTGGTAAACAGGGAACACACAATAAGCAGCATATGGCAGAAAGTCCCATTGCTGGTCAACCCTCCCAGATACACTGGAATCACCATAGTTGTTGCAAGGCTGCAGAACAGGAGCTCACAAACCACTTGTTCGTCAGCTCCCTGTGCTTTAGCTCTTGACTTGCAGCAATCTTTCAAAATGGAGGAAAATTCAGTTGGTTGTGCCTATGGGGAGATTCAGGTTTTTCTGTAGTCTCTGAAGAGTGGCAGAACCATTTGGAGCCTGGAAAAAATCCAGGCTTCTTACACTGACGCTCTTTTCAATGGTCTGTTCTCCCTTCCCTAAGTCCTTTGTCATCCCCCTCCTTCCTCATCTTGCCTGTGTTTGTTTTCCTATTCCTGCTTCTTCCTAATCCTCACCCTACCTTTTCTCCTTGAAGTATCTTCCTATGACCCTGCCTGAGGGATCATGGACACCACAGGAACATTTCTATTTGAGCTCCACTGTCTCTTCACTGAGCAGCTTGTCATAACCAGAAGAAGCAACTGCAAAGTCCCACTCAGTCCTGCTACTTCTGGATGGAGGATGCCACATTGCTGTGCAGGGGTGGCTTCCATTGGTATGTTTTCCCTAAAACAAGCCTCCCTTTCCTTGTGCAAATATGCCCTCACAGACCCATGACTCCTTTCAGGACGCAGCCTGTGTCTCATTACCTGCTGGATAAATGCTCCAGCACAGGTGCACACCTTTGGGGGTGGGGGATGCACAGTGGGAAGAGCAGCATCGTGCCTGCACCACCACTACGGAGATGACTACCTCTGTGACACATTCCTCTTATATAATGAGCTGCTGAGCTTCTTGGCAAAATAAGACGTTGAAGTAAATTCACATTTTAAATTATTCATATTTAAGTAGGTTTGATCTTTAAGTGTCAAGGACAGAAACATGAAGCCACAGCTAATAAAAGAAACAGCTGTAGCAATTTGGAATTACATTACTGCGCAGTCTTTATTAATTTGAAGTTAAAGGGCTCCAGAACTTTTATTCCTTCTAAAGAGAGTCAGATTCATCCACAGTGGTAAATCAGAGGCAATGTTTCAGGGATATCTGATTTAGCAGATATGCTATAATTCACTTTTCTCCAGCTTTCAAGTTTTTGATATCTTTTTCAACGGGCCAAACTATATGACAATTGCTTCCATCATCTGGAATCACCATTATAATCTGTCCTCATTATATATATTTATTACATGTTCTGAGTATGTTTGCTAGGTGATGCTGGAGTGCAACATATACTAAAAAAAAAAAGAAAGGTAATGCAATTGTTTTCCTAAAATAGAAAATTTGGTGTTTAATTATTTAATTACACTGATTTTTTTTGTCAGAAAATACAGCACCGGCAGTCTGCACCCTTTTTAAAAGGTGGCTTATCCTGTGAGCAGGTCTGTTCCCAGTTCCTTGACAGCTATACCATGTCACATGAGCAGAAAGCACCACCGTATCAACTTAAAACAGAAATTTTCACAATTGGGAAAATACCTCCGAATAATGCTCTGTTCCCTGCTATTTTCAAAGCACAAGATTTACATTTACTGATTTGGCCTCTGAAAATGTTTGCACTTTTTTGTTCATTTTTGTCTACTTGAAAATAGTACAGCAGTAAGAAATTAAACACTGAAAACCAAATTTGAATTAAAGATGAAGATGCCAGTTATATGAAGAAGCTTTTTTAGAAACAGAATGATTTTTTGAAAATCATTTACTGGCATACTTTTAACATATACTCTATTGGATTTATGCATAACTGAGCAAAGTTCTCAATTATTTTGTGCTTCTCAGTTCCTTCTGGTACGTGTAATCATTAGAACAGGTAAGAATGAAGTGGGATCATTAGGTATATCAGTGCAGGCAAAGACCTGAATATATAATGAGAGTTTACTGTAAGTGAGAGAAAACTCACCCCTTGATGAAAGAGAGTGGAATAGTCAGAAAACATGAGGCCTACAGAAGACATCCGATTAAAAAAAAATATTCTGCATTCCAAAAACAGTGTATGCACTTAAGAAACCCATCTGCTGTGCAGGGACAGCTTTACTCTACATGAGGCTGCATAAAAACGACACCTTCCTACTCACTTCATCTGTTCCTGGTATGTTTTCAGAATTGAATCAACTTACTTTAGCATCAAATTTGGATTTCTTATTATAAACACTGTGAAAAATTTGGGGCCTCTCTCTTCTTAACTATACATACTTACAAACAGATACCAAAAAACTTTTTCCAGGCTCTACTCTGTTCTTAATACAAGCCTGCAATGATGAATATCACACTTGCATATTACTTAGTGGTATCATGGCTACCAGGTTCCAGGCTCTTCCCTTGGCACAGATATTTGCATTTACTTGAAGCACATGAAAAGCCCCACCAGAAGACACATGATGGGAAGGCAGCGCATATTTTTGCATGTTCTGACAATTTGTAGGCCTAAGTACAAAGCTCAATTTTTGCTTGCACCCAAGTGAGCAGGCTGAAACACCGCATGGTCATGCAACTTCACCAGCAATGGAGGATCTGAAAAGAGATCTTACTTTAAGTGGCCATGTGATAAATTTGGTAGTTAAACTGTCTGAAACCAGAAAATGGCCTGTCAAATGAATGAGGAACTGCTTGTATAACCAGCCCATTACTGGTGTGCCAGGGTATCCCAAAATACCTAATTGACCTTGGATCAAATTAAGCTTCGTAGTCTACATCTAACTATGGGCACTTGGCTCTGCAAATCTAACCATGTTCTCTCCATTTAAAATTTTGAATGGGGTTTCTTCCATGTATTCTGAAAGACAAAACCTCATATTCAAATATTATACATGCTGCTATGCACAACTGTTCCTTTCTACACTTTGTTCCAACACACAAGCACTGATCTTTCAGCTCTGCATCCTGGCTCCTGATTGGTTGAGCTACAGAATTATGGAAGAGAAATCCAGTGTCTTTTGAGAAAGGCAGCTCCCAGTGCTGTATGCTGGATCTGGGGACAGAAGCTAGACTGGCCATAGCTTGCTCTCTTCCAAGAGGTGGGTTTTCCTGCTTCTGGTCTCACTCTGGAACACTTACCCATAGTTCTACCAGCATTTCAGGAAGACTGGTTTAGTTACACACTGTGCCAGAGAAGAAATCATGACACACAGTGTGTGATCTATAGGTATTGGGAGCTATACACACCAGGCAGTGGCAGCAGTTTTCTCTTTTCTCCCTTAAGCCATTTTTTTTTCATACCAAAAATACGTGTTCTTGAAGATCTGATTCTATTCTTGTCCGACTGGACAGACCAAGTCCTGGAAGCACACTGTGTGTTTGTTATGCAGGAGGGCTGTGACTGCTGAGCTCCCTTTAAACACAGATGGATGATGTCGATTTTAACTAGGGCTGTCTAATGAATATGTGCAGTAACACTTTTCAGAGGCTTCTGACTTAAGACTTGGATGGGTCTGCACAAAGAAAGATGAGCAAAGATTAACCTCCTGCCCCAGAGATCCATCTCCAAGCCAGCTTTCAAGTCTCCAATCCATAGCACCAAGTGGCAGCTATTTTTAAAAGTTACCTACATTTTAACCCTACTAACAAGGCCCCCTGGTTTTCTGGTTTTATCTCACTCCTGGAAAACCCAAAATGTTGGTAAAACTTCCAAAGAGCTGCCAGCCTGAGAAAAACAGCAAGGATGAAAAACTTTGTCCCTAATGTTTGCAGCCCTGTGAAGATAAAACCTTCTTAAGTACCTGGAGTATTGCAAAGCTCTCAAGGTTTTGGTTTTTTTATTTATTTATTTTTTTAATTCAGCATTCTGGTGCTTCTGGTACAAGTTCATGCCAATTTAGTGACTTATTATGGCACAGTCAGCAAATATCAATCCCAAAATTATGTAAGAAAGCATAACTCAGAGTGGTGTTTATCCCCATTCTAGCCTATTGTCTAAACATGCAAATTATTAACTCTATGAAACTCTGCACAAATAACATCAAACTTTGCTTGATGATCCAAAAGGAAGTTGCATCCAGCAAATTCAGGTACTTAACACTTCATCTAATTGTCTTTTGCAGATTAGTTGTCGATACTGAAAGAATGCTTAAACCACGACTGCCAGAGATAGAAAGCTATACCTCCCTATTTTTTACAGTCTCTCCTTAAATATGGGCCCTAGTTGGAAAGGTGATAGTTGGCCAGAGGGACCTCATTTCATACGGCAATTTTCACGTAAGAGAACAAAATTAGGACCGTCTTTCCATTCTAAATTTAAAAGATTGTCTCAGACATCACTGGAAAGAGCAACTGAACACCCAACAAAATCATTATGGGAAAGAGCAAACAGTCAAGAAAATGCCCTATGCTTGAAAAATGGGAAAAGCAAGAATGAAAATTGAGTGAAGAGATTCTTGCCATCTAAGACCCGGTGAAAGGCAGTCAGGGAGGAGGTGTTCATGCTCTAATTGCTGAAACACCACCCTCAAGTAAGGTTCTTTTGCAAGGCTGTATTTCTAAGAAACTGGTATAAACCATGCAGTTTTTGCATTACTTGTGTGTCAGCTTCCTCTTTAGAAAATGGCAGAACTGTGAATGCAATTTACATTGAAGAGGAGTAGGAAAATTTCACCATTTGACAGCAACACGCTGACACCATTTTGTGCCAAAGGCTACAACTCCCTGAACTTGCCATCCATTTCCCTGGTTGGATGACTCAGTTTGCCTGGTCCCCCTTTCACCCTGGTGGTGTGGTGACAACCAGCCTGCCCTTGCTTACTCCCAGGAGAAAGGACTGCCAGGCTTTCCCCATCCATCTGCTAACCATGGTTTTATTGTCCTTGTGCCACGCTGGTAGTAGCTCAGGGCTCTCCTCCCCAGCCCATACCACTCCCATTATTCATATCTCCTTCACAAAAATCTGCTCCGTTGAAGCCCTAGGAGGCTTTTCTGTGAAAGTTAGATACACTCGAGTGTGATTTAATCAGCAGAGATGGAATTGATGCAATAACAAGTTTGAAGTGACTTAGTATCATGTAACTTAGTGTCATGTAACTTAGTGTCATGCAACTTAGTGAACCAAACCAACAATGTCCTATCTAGCTCTCCAGTTAACTTCAATTCAGAAGTCCTCCATGGCCTGCCACCATGTGTCATCCCTTCCTGCATCACACCAGCTTAGTGGCTGTTTGTGCAGATCACGAGCTTTTAAAGGAGACCTTTAAGATTTTCTTAATATAGTCTGACTTCAGATCATCCACAGAATGTCTTCAGATATTAAAACCCCATTTTCTGTCTGACTCAGACACAAAGTAGTTTTAAGTGACAGTTCATCAGGGGAGAATTATATTATTTAATTACAACCTCCCCTTTCCTAAGTGGCTGTATTTCCACCCTGTGGGTGGTTTAGAACTGTTTTTTTCATTTGAAAATTAAGGTTTTGGTCACATTCAAGAGTTACTAGTGAACACCATTTATAAGATCTTAACACAAAACCACTTCTTTTCTAATTGTTCATCCTTCAAATTTATCTACATTGGAAAATAAGTTTTCAAAGTGTTATATCTGTGCTGCAGTACTCATTACTGTTTAGCCAATTGAGCTACAAATACACAGCTGTTCCACCAGCCATATCCCACCACAGTGTAATTCAGCATCACCATTTATCCAGTGGCAATGGTTTGTTGAGCCCCATCATTTTAAGCAGTTCCCAAATCCCCTCTTCACTGTTTACATGTAGGGCTGCACTATAAACCAAGCCAGTGAAATGCTTCAAGTCAACCTCCAATCTCACAATATAGTGCTCATTTATTACATGTTTAAATCTAAACCACTTACTGACACAGGTCACCTGCACTAGAAAGCTTCCCTGCCACAAGTGTGATGTTAGCAGAAGATATGAGAGGACTGAAATGACATGAAATAGAACTGGGAGATGGAGTTATAATCTTAATTATTTCTTCCTTGTTCCTTTCTTCTTGCTTTATTTTATTGCTTCCATTTTGGTATAAAGATTTTAAAACCAAAAAAGGAAAAAAAACCCCAAACTGTCAGCCTCCCCATTTCCCCCAAAACACTCCACATGAAGCAAGTGTCAGGCCAAACAAATACAGCATGACAGACACTGCTGAAAAAGTATCCAAGTTTGAGCTCCTAGCAGGAATATTTACAGACACTGGGTAATACCTCTAGGTCTCAAAGATACCTCTAGCTTCTAGTCCTGTGAGCATCATGCACCTCTATTAATATTGTCCCAAAGGTCTGTGGGTCAAATTATTTAAATGTACACTGCACTAAAGAATATTCTCCCATCTATATAAATAATTACAACCCAAACAATAGTCCTTTACCTGGTTTTATTTTAGGTGACATAGAAACACTGGGAGTGCTTGTGTACTCCCAGTGTTTCTATATAAAATAAAGTGTAATTAGTTATTACACTTATAAAAAAGTTATAAAATAAAGTGTAATTTTTTCCTTCTTCCCTTTTTCCTCTCAACTTTACTCTGAGATGGTGGGTGAGGTTCTGATTTCATTTGTTCTGCTCTAAATCACAGACTTGTCTACAAGTTACTAAGTACTTGATTAAGTGTGATTTCAGAGTACTTTATCTTTTCTGCATCAGATCCCCACGGTCATTCCTAGAGAGCAGTACAGCATACTTTTGTGTCAGCTCACTGCCAAAATTGAGCAAAGCACACTGTGTTTGGCATGTGTTAAGAGCTCCTAGAAAGCAAGCTGCAGCTGGTTACAGTGCAGCTCCTCACAAATTCATCCCCTGGTTTAGCCAGGTGGGAAGAGACCAGCCCCTCCACTGTGCATTTCTGCCATAAAACACCACTTCTGAACCCAGGACTTGTCAGATGAAAATCCCAGCTGAGCTTCATTTAGAAACCTCCTCTCTAACCCAGATTTCTCTAAATACTGTGAAAAAGTACATACATGTATTGCAATAGATTAAAGTAAGGTCTGAGACACTGAAGCCTGCAGGCTGCTCAGAACCACAGCTTCATTCCACATGGACCACAAATTTTCCCTTCCTCACACGCTGACTGAGAAAGAATGACCAAGTGGCCAACGCCACTGGCAACAATTACAAAGAATTCCCATTTATGTTATAAAACTAATGTGGCCCACAGTAATGCCAAAGGGGAAATATTATCACAGCAACAAAACTGCAAGTTACAGGGACCATGAGTCTATCATGGACCTCACAAAATCCGCCAGTATTGGTAGCCTAAGTGTCATGACTTTCTTTCTTCCCTGTCTGCTTTTCCCTTTTTTCTGCCCCATCTTGGCTATCTCTAACTCTTCTCAGTAATTAGAGTAACAATCCATTCAAATGGCATCCAGACAAAAAGATGCACTGAGGCTGGGCTCTCACACTCGTATATTGGTAACGTAAAAAGGGATGAACACAAGAAGTTGGAATTAGCTTTCATAAATGGAGGCAGTTCTCACAGTACAACAGCAATGTTCAAGAAACTTTTTACTAGACATGTTGGAGGTGCACCTTCTTATTGTCTAGGCATTCAAAACTAATTTTCCTTCAAGCAAAGACACTGCTTTTCACTGAGTGATAATGTCAATGCTACTTCAAACATTTCAAATTTCAGCCTTTTTTGGTGTCTTATGACTTAAGTGTAAGAATTCTGAGACAGAAGTGGGTAGATGTTTTTGCCCACATTTTCGCATTCAAATTAATTCAAATTAATTTTGAATTTTCCCTTTTTTAAAAGGCAAGTGAACATTAGAGAGTACACTGTCTCATAGATCAGCCTCCCCGCAGTGTTTTTTCAGGGTATATTTGTTCAATTTTTTCTATGCTTCAGCTATGAAAAAAGTGATTGAAAGCAGAATTCATCTCACTTCATTTTAGAGACTTGTAAGGGAAGCATCTACAGGATTTGAGCTAGGATCCCTTTGTAGTCCCTGAAGAGGATCAGCAGTAAGGCAAGATTCAACCCCAACATTTTAGACGCTTCCTTAGGATGAGATGAATTGCACTTGGAAAGTACTGCTTCCCCCTGCATCTACTGCACTGGGTACTACAGACTGTTCAAATTCCTGCCTCTTTCAATATGTAGTCTTCCCTGACTGTTTACAACAGCCCATTTAAATTTCAAGGTTTTTGAAGCAAGAAATGTCTTCCTTCATATACAACAAATAGGTCAATAGGATCACACCAGCATGACTGTGGCATTTATTTGCTGCCAAAGTATGATACATCAAGAACAGTGGTAATGCTAATACCCCAAACAGATTAGCAATTACAATTCATGGAAAAAACCCAATGATTTAAAAAAGAATAATAGTGAAAGCCTCTTGAGAAATAAAAAACAAACAAACCAAAACCAAACCAAACCAACAAACAAAAACCAATCAAGCCCATTGCATGCAACACAACTAAAAGGCCAGATACAGAGAGCAATCAAAACTAATGCTTTGTCCAGCTTACAAAGTCTCTCCTTGTTATGGTTATAGACTCTGATCTGTTACAGCAGCAATAAATTTTGTTTATGGCCTTTAGCTTTTACAAAGAAGGTGAAAGAGGGACAAACATCATGTTGTCTCCAGTCCTTAACTAAAAAAAAATTAAAAAGAAAAAGAGGGAGGGACAAAGTAAAGGGCCTTTTAACAGAGGTTAGGACAAGTGGAGTTCATCTGTCGCTAGTAAAGGTTTCTGATCCCAAATTTCTCAAACCTGGACTACATCACCTTTGAAGGGGACCCTATCTTTCCTAAGCTACTCTTTGCTTTAGAATGTGAAATGGAAGAGAGCCATCACCTCTCAGTCATGCCATACATTAAATATTGCAGGCAAAACCTGGCTGTTTAGATGTTCTTACTAGGATCCTCACAAAATATGTATTCACCTTGGCCTCTATCATTTCAGCTACTGGGCTGGGCAACAGCATGAGGATAAAAGGGTGAATTCACCTAAACAAACAAACAAACTAGGTGCAGGTGGCTTTGTAGTGAAGAGGATTCAGAATTTCTTCAAGCCATCAGAAGTAGAAAACAAAGTATAACAGTGCAGCGCAAGTCAGACTGCTGCACATGTGTAGAGAGAAGTGCAGCAATCAAAATTAACCTCAAATTTGTAAAGTATTATTACAACAGTCCCTCAGACCACCAGGAATTAAAACATTTGGAAACATGTTATACTCTTTCACTAAGTAAAAATATAATTAATCAAATTATATACATCTCAAGCCTTGCTGCAGAACCTACATTTTTTCCATATAAAACTACTGATGCAGTTTAAAACCCCACTGCACATGATAGTCTGTTTAGCATGCACAATTCTCACCTAAACATGACATTATTTTACCTGTATTCAGACTGACCTTTCTCTCCAGTCTAAGAGCAGTATCTTCAAAATAATATTATATTCCTTTGCAGGCTCCCTCTAATTTAATAAAACCTTCTCAAATAAAACTAATCAGTGGGTGATTGATGTAGTTGTATAGATACAGCTTTAATTAAATTACTAACCTACATGTAAAAGCCAAATATGCATAGAAGGATTTCCTTTCACAAACAAATAAATGCTGAAAACATAATTTCAAGAAAAACTTGCAAAGAAAAAAAAAGGGGGAATAGCAAAGTAAGGTAATTACCTATCTCCCTTTGGTTTTCTTTTTTGTACTGTCTTCCCTTTGGGTCGTCTTTCACTTCCTAAACAAGGGCTCCCACCAGGGCCTGTTACCCGTATTGATTCAAGGCCTTTGGAAGATTTCTTAAAAGTAAATTCCACAGGTTCTCCTTCTTTTAGGCTTCTAAATCCTTCCATGTAAAGCTTGCTCTGTAAATAGGAAAAACACTCGTGGTTACCATTGCCTTAAAAACAGTATTTACATTTATAATCAACAGGACAGATTACCCCGTTTACCATCCTACAACACATACACGTTGAGTAACAGTTTCCTCTATGTGAGCTGTAGCAGATGATACTACAAATTATAGCCCTGGATACACTCAAAACCCCATTCAACACTAAACAAGTAAAAACAACCTATTTTCAGTATCAGCAAAACTGAAATAACGTTTTCCTTTTCTGTGATGAATGTCATAGATGAAGTGGAAGAAATGCTGTATGCTCAAAACCCTTAAAAATGCTTAACAGGTCTCAGGAAGTGAAAAGGTCTGGAAAGAGAGCAAATGTTCACTTCAGAGCAAATTAATTTATGATCAAAGTTTTAATGATTTGAATTCTTTATATCTGAGACATGGGTCTACTGCTCTGAAAATGAATCAAAGACACAGCAAGCATGAGAGGCATGAGGAAGGCACTCAACAAAATCTGATGACATGGGCAATTCAAATATCCCTAGTGAGCAGCTGAATTTCTGTTGACTACACAGAAAATCTTATCTACCTAGCATGATTTATGTACGGGTTTGTATTTTCATTCACAGAAAAGGAAATTTTCATTATCAGGGCTAGTGAAATAAATACTGATAAATATTTTACTATTACACTGGCAGTAGAAAAATCTTGGACAAGCTGAAGTCAACAGGAGCTTACCACTGATTCTGATACAATGAAAATTTTCATCACGATTCCAAACAAATCATGTACAATTAAGTAAGTAAGCATTCCAGGACAAATCTGATTAATCAAACTCTTAAATAAAATGATCATCGAGTTAAATGACAGGGAGGCTTTGGAGGGGTGGTGGAGATAAAGTGGTTGCAGTACACTTTTATTTTAGAAATTACACAATACATGAATGAGATCAGTTGGACTCACAGAGAATATAATAAAATACCTCAATTTACACACATTTAGAGGTCTTGAGGAGAGTTATAACACATATTTTCTTCCTTTGCTCATGAATTCCTCAGAGGAAAGAGAAAAGAATGTATTCTGATTCTTAATCTATTCTTTAGCTTTCACTTGGCTGAACCACAGAGTCAAGAAGGAAATCTTCACTGCAGGTGCCATCCCAAATCAGTCACATGTCCAAAGAAGCCAAGTGACACAAAACTCTCATCTGTTGCTCGACAAGTGCAACTAGGAATGTGTACAAATCAGATGGCAATCCCTGACAGGGCTGCCTGTAACCATTCATGGGAGGTCTGCAGCACCAAGACACTGTTTTAGCAGAGCACAAGAACTGATACCCACACAGCTCATAGTCAGAGCACACCAAGAGGGAGCTGGTTTCTTCACAAGGATGCACAGAGAACAGGACAGAGAGCAAGAGCAGCTCCCCCTGAGCTGCTACAGAGCAAACTAGTTTCAGACACAAGGAGAAATTGCTCACTATAAAAAGAATTAAACAGGGATGTCCAAAGTAATAGCTCCCTTTGCTGGAAACAGTTTAGACTCATCTTACCAGGGCACTGAATAACCCAATCCAAGGCCCTGCTTTCAGCAAGATGTTCAACCATATGAAATCAAGAGGAGCCTTCCAACCTAGACTTTCCTGTGATTCTGACATCCTAACCCAGTGCTGGTAAGACTGGAGAACAGGATTACAATTCCTGGTTCTGCAGCAGAGCTACCTTGGGGGACTTCTGTCACTTCTCCATTTTTCTGAAGAGGGGTGCCACTGCAAAGTCTATTTTTCACAGCACTAATAGACTAAATTATATATTACAAAATAATTTTGAATATTTATTTTAATGGAATCACGTGAAGGCACATATGCCTCAGCTTCCTGAAACCCCAAGTTCTCAGTGTACCCAGCATATGACACTACCACTACTGGTCTGACTGAGTGGCTCAGATACTTATAATTTTTCCAGCAGCCAAAGCAACCAAGAACACAGCTTCACTCATTAGTACAAAGACTGTTTTTGCTTATCCAGTTGTGCAGTTCTAATAGACTCAGCTCTCCCACCAAATGTTGTAACACATAACACGAGACAAAATGCTGATTTTACAGTCTAGAGGTTGAACACTATTTAAAAGGTGGGGGGAATAGCATGGGAGGGCTGTAGGACACATGAAAGAAGAAATATATAATATCTGCTCCTTGAATCATTACCTTGGCTTTTTTAAACAGTGAAAATTTAAGGCATGGAAAAATAAAAATGCAAATATTCTCACTAACTGGAGGACACTAATTGTTCATAAACCAATGAAACAAGCCACCCAGGAAGGCAGTATCTCAAGCAAGCCCTCCACTTTGAAACGTATGTACAGCAATAAGGAGATCTTTGTCACAATGAAGAAACATTCAAGTTTTCAGAATATGCCCGAAGAAGACACCACCACTCCTCAACTGAAACAACAGACACTGCCTGTGGCGTGAGTCCATCTCTAGGTCCATCCACATCTCTTCAGTGGAAAGGAAATCTTGATGAAAGGAAAGAACTGAACAATGTGTATTCTGTCCCAAAATAAGCACACAGTTGAATGTTCCAAAACTAGACAATCAGTACAACACAGATGGGTGCTAATCACAAGGGAACCTCAAAGGCATAAGCCCTTATTTTCCTGCAATACTGAACACAGCATGGATACTTGTCTACTTGTTTAATTACAGCTAAATGAAGATATAGTTAAGTCTCAGTAAGTTATGCATTTTTTCCTGAGTTTTACCATTATTTTAAAATGGCAAAAGGTTAATATCTGATACACATAATACTGTCTTCTACTTTATCTCAAAATAAATACTTGCTTAAAACATAACAAAATAGGGCATTATTAGTATTCTAGAATATTTTTATTTTTCTCATTTCACTAGTAGCAACAGAACCTGATTTCTAAACAAAGCACTCTATTTATAAAAGATTTTAAACATATTTAAAAGCCTAAGTATAACAACAATCATGCTTTCATGAATCATGTTATGCAGGTGTACATTTTTTGCATTTTTTGAGCACTTTTAACAACAAAAAATGTTGAAAAAACCCCACTTCAAATGACTTGCACGGTTCTCTCCTTGAATAGATCTCAACAGCTTTTCAATGTTAGAGATGGATTTGGTGCTGTCTGACCTACTGTGCAAATGTATAGCTCATAGATTCTCTGAGAGTGTTGTAACAATTCAAACCCATTGTGAAAAAATGGCATTTGGAAACCAGCAAAACAAATCTAAAACCTGAATCCCTCTTAACTTGTCTAAAGAGTTGGACAAAAAATGTCTGTAAAGTTGATAATTTAATGTTGAGAGACCTAGCTCAGTATTTTCCTCACATTACTTAAACAAATAAAACTGACACAATTAAAAGCAGCCAGAGTTTCAAGTCAGCGAACCACTTCTAGAGCCCTGAATGGTCTATGGGGTCTGGGGTCTATGGGCACACAGCCAACAAACAAAGAGAAAAACTTAAAAGCAACATGCTTTTCCTTGTTTCTCTCTTTCAGCTGTCAGAGACTTTACTGTTATTTTACGAGCAGTCAATACAGTGGTTTCAGACTGGAGCTTTTTTTTTTTCTATTTTTTAATTTGACAGGACCATTTATGGTGGGTGGGGGGTTTTTTGTTGTTTTTGTTTTGTTTTTTCTCATAGATATCCTAATGTAAAATCTCATGCATCTCTGTTACAAGCAATGGCTTGGTCCAAAATGCTGGCAATCTTGTTAGTAGTACTGGCAACAACAAATATGAATAGAAAACTCCATGATCACAAGTTCCTGGAAAGCATTTCCTACTACAAAACAAAAATCAGAAATTAACAAGTATAAACTGTATTAGCAAAATGGTCCCCACAGAAATGTACCAGTTCCTGGGCAGTGTCAGGGAGTACTTACAGCTTTCACCAGGCTCTACAAAAGAAAGGAAGTTTGGAATTAAGGATCATTACAGGGGCCCGAGTGCCTCAGATATGTGTGCATTACTTTTAGTAAGTGTGAGGAGTAAGTGCCTCATCACGACTTTGCTATTTCTAGTCAGGGCTGTGAAAAACCACTGTTGCAGACATTAAATCCTTTAGAGGAAAGAGGGGGAAAGTTATTTGGTGGCATTCTGCTTACCTCGTTTATTTTCTGTATCTCTCATTTCTGCCCCTTTTTATCTAGTGATTGATTGATTGCTCAGTACAATGACCAGATGCCAACAGTACACTGAGTTTCCCAAAGTAAGAAAACTGTTTTCCCTCCGAAATTATCTACAATTAAATCCAGACATGAAGGAAAGCATATTCTAAAGCCCAACCACAATAAAGATTGCAAGAAAAATCTCTCCAAAACAACCTTGTACAGTTCCATCAAGAACCATCAACCTTTGAGTAAAGCAAGGGTACACACTGAGAGGACCCAGAAGTAAAACAGTTTACACTGGATGCATACTAGTGCTCCTCCCTGCATTAGGTCAAAACCCATGCAAAATACTATCAGTTGCATGATACAAGTCCCACTACAAGGACTTTTGCTGTTGACCAAAAGGAGGTTTGTGCAGACCATGTATTTTTGCAGGAAGAATGCTAAAGCAAACAAACAAAAAAATCACTACCCTGAACAACAGCCCCTCCAAGGGCAATGTGCTGCACTAACACAGGATTTGAAGACTGGGCACTTGCAAAACACCTCAACACTGCTTCTGCTGACCCTCAAGGGCTTGTTCCTGCTCCTAGAGGCTTATCTTGCACCAAATCTGGCACTTCTTTTGGTCCTCCCCATAAGCCAATTTAACTCACTAATCTGACAGGAAACAAACTCAGTTTAAAAAGAAGGGGGAGGATAAGAGGAAGAGGAAACAGAGATAGATTTTTGTTTTTCCAGTGAGCTAAATCTATTCACAGAGAAGTTCAATGAGCTCCAGGGCATACACAGTGGAAACAGCAACTTTTTGAGATGAGAATGTGCTCCTTAATATTTTATGTAAAAAAGCAAACTCTACAGCATTACAGGATTTTTTTAAAGCATAATATAACACAAAGTAACTTTAAAAATGCTACGAAATGCTATTTCTCAAAGATTTCCACTTCAGCTCTAAGACACGACAGAGCCATGTACACTACATGTATAAAACATTTATGAGAAAGGCTGAGCTACTGCAAGTAACATTACAGCAGGGAAAGAACTGGTACATAGGCAGTAACCACATGCAGCTGGTACACTGCAATTTCACACCTTTATTTACTTGGAATTTGTTTCTGTCTTGAATTTCCACCATGACCGTAGTCATGTTCATAACCTTGTTTCCATTCATCATCCTGTCGCTGTCCCTACACTGTTATTTTTCTTACTGAGAAGTGTGCAAAGGTATTTATTTAACTTTTGAACAAAAGGCTCTCTCTAATTCAAAACCATCCTCCCTATACAACAGAAGGATTTCTTCTTTCTCAATTTAGGTATCTGAAGAAATTTCTATTAACTGCTTTAACTTTTAAGAAGTTTAAATGAATTCTAACTCAGCTTAATACCTTCAGTTCTTGTTTCATCACAACTTCCAAGAAGAGATTTCTTTTGATAATCCATTCCTTTTTTGCATTACCGTTCCTCAGCCCAATGGCCCTCCCAAGAAAAGGGACTCTCCTAGAATGATTAGGTCATTTGCCACAATTCTCCTTTTCCTTTACTTGGGATTCAAGTTGAACCTTTTCTCTGTTTCAGCCTTCAGTACTTCAGCTCACCTACGTTTACTAAACAGTTCTCTTAAATTTAACACATGTACATCTTAAAAAAATAACCAACTTTTTGTCATCTCATTTAACTTAAACCAAGTAAACACAGTTCATGTTTTATCTTTATTTTTAAACAATCATGTTCTCTGTAGGGTCAGCAATTCCTTTCAATCCCAAAATAACACAACTTCTATTCTGAATTACTCTTCTGTAAGAAAACTGTTGACAGTTGTGTACAGAAAAAACACATCATTATATCATAGCATTAGCCATGGTGTCTGTATATAAATCTAAGCAGAACTACAAGTCTCTCATAATCCCTTCACAAAGTGATTTTGGCCAAATAGATTCTACTGTGTCCGTGCTATTCTTTGTTTCCAAGGTGCCAACTTCACTGACAAAACCTTATCAATTTTCTGCATAATTTTAAGTATTTGTGTTCAGGCCATGAGTGCTATTTGAACATGTTCTCTCTGTCTCCGTATCTGGTTGCACAATCAGCAGTGTTCTGATTTTGAACACTAATAAAAAGAGCCTGGATAATAAAAATATCTTTTGCTTTTCTTCCCTGACCTAACCCTCTTTTCTTGCTATAGTAAGTGTATTTTTTGTTAGTGTAGCATCTATACAGCTAGTGTTCCGCTAGTAATTTTCATCCTTTTCTCCTTTGCACAGACCATTTATGTTACTGCATATGCAATTCTCATTTACCCAATTTTCCTCATTCTGTGCTTTAATATCAGGCACGAAAATCAAACCAGCCTCTTCTCTAATTTCTTAGATTTAAGTATTTTTTATCATCAGTCACACTAGGCACAAGAGAGAATTGACTCACTTTAGTCAGTTTCAAAAGGGAAGTTTCCTTCTTTCCCACCAAAGCCTCACATTGCCTCAGGAAGAAAACTGTTTAGGTCTTCTTGGCAATGCCAGATTTCTGCTTTGTTTCTGCTCCCTGAATCAGTTCTATGCAGTTAAAAAACCCACCAGCACACCTCAAAAGAAGCCTTGTGAATGTGCAGCCATGGTAGGTAAGGCTGTCCTGTGCAGCACCTTGCCAACACTTACATTGCCTCAGTGATCTCCTGAAACCACACTATCAAACTCAGATAGTTTAATCTCATACTATTAATACCAGACCCAGAAGTTCCCCCACTGAGAAGGATCTTCTTCTCTTGATTGTCTCTGAATGGTCAAATACCTTCAAAGCTCCCTTCCTTTGCTACCACCTGCCTATACTGCTTTTGGGAGCCCCACAGACACCCCAGGATGGGGGCCCTTTCCTTCCTTCACTCACCACTGAGCTATTCCACCCTCAGGAAAGTGCAGTCACTTCATGCAACTGAAACCACCTCATTCTCTGTTCCAAATACTCATCTGCTGTAAAGCAGTTTTGCAGAAACCCAAAGGCTCTTTTCTGCAAAGATTAGGAACAAACAAACATGACCTTTTATGCAATCAATAAACAGGGCAGATTATCCTCTTTCTATTTTCATTAGGATGAGGCTCTTTCTTTCCCCTTCCATTTTTTATTCTTCTAGGATATGAGGCCCTGATGTCCAGATGACCAAACTCTCCAAGGCACCCTCATATTATTTCTATTTTAGTGATGCTTCCAAGTGGAAAACTTCCCAAGAGGGAAGAAAACCATCATCAGACTGTTTGGTGTATCCCTTCCCCTCACAGTGTGCAATAAACTGAAAAATTCATGAGCTGCATACTTTTGTAGTGACCACCTAGGCACAGTATTTTTCAAACCTCCTCTATGTTAAAAACACAAACTTCCAAGGCAGAGGTCAAAACAAACCACTCCTGCGGCTCATCTATTACACGAAGAAAGAAGGTAAACAGAATCCTAGACCTCTTTCTCTTCGGGGGGGGGGGGGGGGGGNGGAAGGCAAAGAAGAAAAACAGAGTGGGCCATCAGAAAATCCCTTATTTCTTCCAGAATGGATACAAATACAGTGAAACCTGCAAGATGCATTTGGCTAAGCTCTCTCCTGTCAGGTATCTCTCCTATGATGATTTAATGGTGAGGACAGAACACAGCATGGCTATGCTTGACTCATTTTAAAAAGCACGCTGAATATACTGAAACATTGTTCTCTTCTACCAGATCTAAAAACTGGCCAACTTCAATGTATCTACATCATTCCACAGAGGTGGAAATCAAAAGCACAGGAAGGCACAATGTACAACTCCCAGTCTGCTGCATTTTTCAAGTACTGAAAATGTACTCTGGTAGAAAGCAGAGAGTCAATGCTAGACTTATGTCACCTAAACCACAGTTTCCTCCAGATGTACTACACCTTTCTGGTGTCGTTAACCATATTTCCACTGCAGCACCTCTATTTTCCATGCCTGCCCTACGATGTCTGTGAGCTTCATTTCTGTGCTCCTCTATACACCCCCATGCACAAGAATGACAACCCTGTGTCAAGAGATGTTTAAGCTATGTAAAGGTTTCTTATCCACCTCCCTCACCACCTCCCACCATCCCAAGACACTGCATATAATTAAAAATAAATTAGGCCCAGATTGTGATCTGCTAATTCAGATGTAGCAGGATGTCTCTCTGCACATACACCTTTCCCTTCCTCTGCATAATAGTGGCCTGAGATTCATGTTTTCTTACTATAGACCCTTAACATTCATCTCTGAGGAAGCTGTTCTTAACTTTTAAATTGTATACCAGCTGCAAAAGAGTAGCAGGAATATTCTGAAAGCAGTTCATCCCCCTTTTTGTAACCTCTCACATGAGAAAATTAGGTGGTTCACACTTCACTTGTAAACAGAAGAATGGTTTACACTTGTGGGCAGCTACAGAGCCACAGGCTGACAAAAAACCCCACCTGCATTTTAAATAAATGAATCAGCAAATCAGCATACATATGGAGTCCTGAACCTGTTCATCTCACCCTATTCTCATGGCAAAATTATCCTGACCCAATTATCCTGACCTGCCTCTTTCTTCCTGAAGCACAGTGTAACAGGTTAGCCACCAACAATTCTGCAGTCAA
Organism: Hylia prasina; assembly: GCA_013397195.1. Lineage (NCBI taxonomy): Eukaryota > Metazoa > Chordata > Aves > Passeriformes > Sylviidae > Hylia > Hylia prasina. Next base: position 745,610 of record VYXD01006148.1, read on the forward strand.
AAGGGAAACAGAAGATTAGGGAGAGGGGAGCCAATTATGTTTGTAGATACAGACTAGTAACAAGGACAAAAAGAATCCTACTTGTGAGCAGTAAATTGAGGTAGGACTCTGGGGTGGTAAGGATGGAAGTAAGAGAGTTGGTTGTTGGATCCTGATGGAATGTAGCAACTGGACTTTCTCAGCAGGCCAGGGACGGGGTGGTGGAAGGGCTGGGTAATGCCAAAAAACCTTACAAGGAATGGGCTAGGGCAATAGCCTGGCTGAGGACTGAAGCCAAAACCAAGTTGTGAAAAAGAAGTGGTGGATAGTTACAACATCTACAAGTTCTCAAAGCCCCAGATAAGCCAGCTGCCCCCTCTTCCCCATCAAGTTCTGGGAGCAGAATGAAGGTTTACAGGCTGATCCTGACTTGGGCCATGCTGGCAGTCCACCCCTGCCCCATCTCCTTTTCTCTCCTCCTCCCCAGCTACCTGGGGGCTGAAGTCTGAAAAAGTGTCCTCACATCACTTCCACCCTCTCCATGCCCTGGGCTGAGAACTGGAGCCTGCCCGCCCGGCACTGTGACTGCAACTTCACCTCAGAAACCCGAGATCATGGTGCAGAGAATGTTTTCTGAAAGCTGCCATCAGCTGCTTTAGTGCAAAGCTCCTCTGTGCTTCAATGACCTCTTCTAATTCTTCAGAGAAAAATGCTGTCTGCTTGAAAGCTCCTTTGAGCCAGGGAGTGAGGGAGTAAGTGAACATGCATGGTATTTTAGCCAACTGAGAGTAACCATGCCCTAAGCAATTCCAAGATAAAAAATACATTATCTTGTAAACAGACACCTCTCTTGAACTGTTCAGCAGCTTTTGGGCAAATGTAGTTTTTTACTTTTATGGAACAGGTGTCCTTGCTTCCCACCAAGGACTGACCTTGCACTGTGCAAGGTCCTACACAAAAGAGAAAAGAAGCCATCCACAGGCAATACATCAATGCTGCTAAACCATTTGGGGGTCAGAACCTATACTTACCATCTAGTTTTTAATTCCATTTACTTAATATGCCAATACACAAGCAAAAGACACAAAATACTGGTTAGAATGTTTGTTTACTAAAATCACAGTTGCCATGCACACAAGAATTAAACAAGAATATCTGACAAAATTGGTGGGGTTCAATTGCTGTTGCTTATAAAACAAGTAATAATTTTAGAAAATTATTAAGGCTGAAATTTTTATTGGGGACGGCTAGTTCTTTTCACAACATTATCTGTACTATAAAATGAAAATCCTTTTCTCTTTACCATAAAAGCAAAATTAATAGCAACATTTATACTATATTAACAATTCCTAACTTATGATTCAAGGCCCCCAGTACTTCTATGATTCCTAATTATGCCTTCCTTAGCTATTCTTGTACAGCAGGTTATACACATTTACTCAATTCATCATATTTTTGAACTAGATAATCTAGCATGACATCAGTTCTACCAACTTATAGGCAGCTATATTTTCATCTGATACAATTTTATCAGAATTACAAGTATCTATTAGGTATTCAGATATCTGAACAAAAGAACCCATTTGGTTTGGATGAAGAATGAGCACAAGGTTATTTTATACTTCAAGCATCAAGCACTTTTTTTTTGAGGGAAGGGAGTGGCAGATTATCTAAGTACATGACAATCAAGGTACCAGATAGCAGTGAAACTAGTAATAAATGTCTAACTGATGTTACAGGAAATGAGTGGCTGACTTAAAATTAAACTATTTTTTAGAAATACACAGCAGTGGGAGGAGATAGCATTGAGGACTCAAAAAGTAACTTCGCAGCACTTTTAACTTAGTATTTGGGAGAATATTTAATTTTTAACTTTACTGTAAACTAGTTCCCTAAACAGCTGGATTTTAAAAATTGACAGAAATTGTTGGTTTGGAGCCACTTCTGTTATCAAACCTATATTCTGTTACAAAAGAGACAACCTGTGTTTCAACGAAACACCTCTGAATTTACAGTGATAAAAATGAGAAAATAGCATTTAAGGCAAAACACTTCTCAAGTAAATGCAAGGCAGATTAAAGTAATTTTTATGGAAGAGGACTATGGATTTTAATTATAAAAGAGAAATTGTTTAGTATTAGCATAGGTATTAGAGAGATACTAAGAAATCCTTGAAAAACTTTATTTTTAAAATACTGTTTTATTGCTATGGTTATGATTATGTTTATTTAGGTAGGAAGTAATTGCAAAATTGGAACATCATGCATACAACTGCGTCAATCAAATGACAATAATGTTGGCTGCAGCTCAGATTGCAGAGAATACAAGACTACTTAAATATTATTTAAGACTCCATTATTGAATCTGTCATTTTTATGTCCTAATTTTAGCATGCTCTGGCAAAGAATGTAAATGTTTTCTGAGCCCTCCTGAAAGAGGGTCAGACCAGCTGCAGCAGAAAGACACAAAGGGGTTCCTTAAGGACAAGTCCTTCCCCTTGCAATGCGCTGACACAGCTCCCATCACCACTCATGGAGGAGAGCAACCCAGAAGTATCAGCCTGCTAATTCTGAACGTGTTTGCTTTGTGGGTTGATTACACCTCAGACACGCCAGACACATCTCATTATGAAACCCAGGCAGATGACTAGTTCTGATGCAGTTGTAAGGTAAACAATCCATAGGAGAAATCCTTCCAAACACACATTTATGGTTTATCTGCCTGACCCAGTAACGTCCTTCCAATATCTGCCCTTCTTTCAATACTAAAAGCCTGTTGTTTCACAGGGCACTGGTGGCATGCGTGGCACACTCAGGTTTCCCCCACCTGGCAGGGGCACAGATCCTGGCTGACCAAGGGAGCACAAACAATGATTGAGTATTTTCTCTTCCAGGTACCCTTTCCAGGCCAAGGGATCACAAGACCAGGCTTTGAAGTATTTATGTTTTCTTAATTTCCAAGAAATTTATTTCTATTGTACCCATCTGTAGTAAGATTCAATCAGCCATAATTATATTATTCCTCCTAGTTCTGGCTGAAGACTTTTCTTCCTCATAACATTACACTTCATATGTGATAAAAAACAAGAACTATATAAAATTGCCCTTTTTTTCACTACAACATGTTTATGTTTCCATTCACTCTTTTTGCTGCATTAGTGTAATGGTCTGTTCACACAGACAGCCATAACATAGGTGAAAGCTTCCAGCCCTCCCCTTTCCTACCCACACCAATAGCTCAGTACCCCCAAAAAACTGAAATCCATAATAAACAAAATGCAGCCTGAAATCTCTACCATCTATATTATTCCTTTACAGGTCCAATAAAAGTGGCCTGCTCCCCAAGCTGTTTGCTTTTAATACCAGAAGTAAACAAATTCCAGGCTTCATTTTTTCCTGGAGTGTTTAAAAAATAAAAGCTACAAAGACTAAAATCAGAGCTATATCATATAGTAACTATAATGCAAGAAACCCAGCTGAGTTGTGGGAAACAATAAATTCTGTGCATTATTTCTTTTTCTAGGCTCCTTTCAGTGACATGTGGCCATACAACGTTCATTTTCTGGCTACTATGTCAGATGCAGCCATTTGTAGCTGAAAGCACAACACCTTATGGAATGGAAGGGGGCAGGTAGTAGGTGATCATAAAAATCAAGTGAGTGCAAATTAAAGTGAAAAAAATTAAAAAGGGTTAGATTTGTTGGGTGTGTGACTTCAGCTTCAGTATCATCTATGTGTTCTTCCCTGACTGTACAAGTGTACAAGTACTCCCTTATCACAGTTCTTATACATGTGTATGAGCATGTGAAAACACACATGTAGTTTAAAGCCAACCCCATAACCTAGCTTCATCAAATCCATCCATCAAACAGCAACCAAATTAAACACTAGGCCACACAAAGTGTCCATTACAAAGTCTAATAAAGGTTAGCTAGGAAGCTCCTGCTGGCAGAAAACATGACTTGTCAGTAACTTGAGTTCTGCAGATGTCTCTTGTACATACTACACTATGGCAGAACAGGTATGTTGCAGTACTTAATCACAAAGGCTTTTTTAAATCCAGGCAATACCTATACCAGATGCATGTGCCCAGCAGTTCTTGCAGCAGCAGCTCCCACACAGGTATTCATTGGGAGAGGAAGCAAGCAGGATCAGGAAGAGAGGTACAGGAGAAGGAAGACTTCTGACCAAGTGCTCAAGCACTCCTTAAAATAGCTCTAATGATTATCAGTAGATTCACCTGAGCATGGGCCAACATGGAAGTCTTTGACTTTCAGTTATAGCTATAAATAGCTGTGAAGATGCAGGGAAGTAAATCAGGAACAATCACCTATGTATGGGAATGACTCAGGCTTTGGTAAAAGATGGTAGGTGAAAGAGTCACGCTATATTTCCACCAGGTGTGGATAGCTTGAGAACACAGTTTTTAATCAGTCAGATTTTGCACACTCAGTTACAAGCTATCTCCGCCTTCAGGTGGGGACTCAAAGCTCCTACAGGGAAGAATGGGGATGACCAGGATCTAACAGTTGTTGGTTCATCCAGGCCCTACGCAGTAAGAGGGAGGAAATACAGATTCTGACTGTAGGTCCTCCTCCTGCAGTGCAAGAGCCATGGGGTTGTACAGAGGGTGCACAGGGATGAGCTGCTGAGCAGACCTGCCTGCCTTGGCCAGATGGGAACATGGAGAATCTCATTTTCTCTTATAGAATACATAAAGGACAAAAGGCATAGACAGATTAACAGACAAGAATTTCACTAACCAAAACCAATGAAGATACCAATAGAGAGATCATACTGTGATCTCCTCTGGAAAAATGTTCCAGCAATTTTGGATAATACAATAAATATGTCCAATTAGACAGGCACAGTCCAAGAAAATATTCTGTGTAGAGCTCTTGCAAAAAACAATGGATTAGTAAATGCTAACACACTGCAATTCTGTTCACTATGCTGACAAATTTAACCTGATAAATCTGCTTTTTAGGCGCTCTGAAGGCTAAAAAAATACATTACTAATGTCTGTATCCGCAAAGAGTAGTGCATTAATTGCAGAAGCTGACAACTACCTTATACAGCAGGAAGAAGATGACAAAGCTTTTTACTACCTCTTCCATGTCAGAGAACAGAGTGATTCTCCAAGAGTGGATATGAGGCTGTGTGAAGTACTGCACGAAGAGCTGGCAGGCTGTGCAGCAGTGTACCCACAGGCACTGTGACACAGCACAGCTGGTCAGGAGACTGGGCACTATGGGCGTGATGTGTACTTGGAATATGTTTCCACACACTGGAGAAAAACTATCACAGAAAAGGAACCACAGAGAAACAACCACCTCCCCCAAGAACACTAAGGATCATAGGCTATAGGACTGTGTAGGCTTGGTAAACACTCTACTCATGAGCAAAACGTGCTCATGGACAGAGACAGAGGAGAAAAAAACAAAACCAAGCAAACAAAAACAACACAAAAATTTAGGGTAGTGACTAATTTTGAGACCAATCAATATAATTTGTTTCACCTTCCTAAATAATTCAACAGATCTTAAGGAAAAATTAGCAAAGCAGCTTTTTTTCTTTATAGCTACATGGTACTTTTGCACATCCCATAACACTTAGGTGTGACCACTATTTCATGTGAATAGTTATTTTAAGAAAGCAAGGAAGTCATAAGATTATGTTCATCATTAGTCACCTGTTAGGTTTCTGCAGTTCATATAGCACTTGGGATTTCTTATGGCTGGCTTTGTTCTGTGAACATGGGAATATTTTTCAGAGTATCCAGGTGCATAAACGTCTGTTATATAGACAGGCAAGATATTTTTGAGACAAGAAATTGAAAAAAATGTTTATAGGAAAATAGAAAGTCAAGACTACAAAAAAAATTCAGGCCTTGATTGTTGTTTTTTTTTTTTTTTAATAGCTAACATATATTAACTTGATTAATCACACTCAAGTATTTCCAAAGAAATAAGCCCCTGAAGCTAACAACAAACACGGGAAACTTAAAAGTGACAGAGGGGCAGCTCCTGGCATTTAGGACATTTAAATACATGGAGAAGAGACACCATAAAAACAGATGCAGAGCTGGAAGATACATGATTTTCACAGACTCAGGAACTCAGGTTTCCCTCCTGTAAGCAACTAAAACTAGTAATACCTGAAGATTCAAGAATTAGTCCCATATCAGTAAAATATTTGTATTTTCAATCCAGCTGTTTAGAAGAGTTAAAGAAATAAAAATCATCAAATGATATCACAGCACAGTTTTAAGACCTGGTATTTTTTCTCAAAGGACATAACCTAATGTGAGTAAGAAGCTTTTTTAGAGAGTAAAAATGGGGATTGACTGCTTTCCCATCTATGCAGCTTTCAAAAACTAAGAATCTTGCTGTCCTGTCTTCCAAAGGGTGCAGAAGAAAAACGAGCATCTAAAAACTCTTCTTTCTCATCAAAGAAAACATACTGTGAATGTACTCACAGATAGTTAAGTCACAGGCATCTCTCTTGGGAAATAACACTTATCCAATCCATTCCTCATTGCCTGATATGATAGAGAATGAAGGCTTATCACATATAAAATCAAAACCAGTAGCAAGGCCATTTGTTGTCTGGTGAAAAGGACACAGAACTGGCTAGGTATGATCAGTCAAGTGAGCACACGACCAAGACAGTGACAGAGAGCTCTCCAGCAGTGTTCTCATCAGAACAGTCCAGCAAAGCAACTGGGACAAATCCTAGAATCCCGGCTTAAGTAGCATGGATCATCTAGTTGGAAAAAGTAAAAACTAACACTGAAGAATGAGAAAGGTCATTCTCAAAGAAAGGGCAGGGTCCCTGCTCAGAAACTAGAAAGTTGGACCAGCCCAGACTCCATCGCAGCCATCTAGAGAAAATGGGTGTTACTTAGCCCAGGAAAACACATAGCACTGCCCTTCAGTCACATGCTCTTTGGCTTGTGATTTTAAGATCCTTTTCCCTCTGCTGCTTTTAGTTCTATAAAAATTACACTTCTGTTTGAAGGTCATTTCTGGTCACTGATTAACACATCACTGCTCTCAAGGGAAAAAATGGCAATTATGAACCCAGTGGCACTTGCTGAGCAGGAACATCACAGGATCCTTTTACAAGAGACAGAATGACAGGGCCAGGAAACAGCCAGATCATGGATTCAGCTTGGGAGAGGCTGGCCAGGTTAGCAATGCAGCCTGCCTCAGTGCTTGCTAACATATGATGCTTCCCTGTTTAGGGAGCAAACATTTTGCTGAAGGGACAGGTTTTTTACATATCGTTAAAAGTTTCTGTAAATACAAAACCCAGAGCTTGCCTGCTGAAGGTCTGGATTGCTTGCACTTCAAATGTCACCAGTTTATTTCAACACACAGAGTCCCTTTCCTTGCACTGGTGCCTTTAGTTTTCTGTCTTTGTGTCCCAGTAGGACATAAAGGCAGAAACACTGGTTTTGTTTATACAAAGATTCACACAGGGCTTGGTCTCAGTTACAGTTAATGGTGTTTGAACAACTATCTGAGCCCTTAAATTCATAGAAAAAGGTCTCCTTTTTGGCTGGTCAAAATGGCTCCATGCTTCAAACCAGGATAAAACTCAGAGGAGCCAACAGGAGCTTCACTCAACAGATCTCTGAGAGCAAACTATCACTACTGGATAGACAGCCATCAATACTGTTTTTCTGAAACCTGAAGAACTCTCACCCACCAGAATGTATTATTAATGACCTGATATACATAGAAACATCTGCTACACCTGTTTTGTGTTTTTCTATATCAAACAGTAACACTGCATCATTTCTGATACAGCCTACTCCCAAGCCTTGAAAATCATCTGACTCAATCATCTAAACACCAAGACTATTTTTACCTTCCTTAACATGCTTCAACTTCAAGGCTTAACTACAATTTCTAATATAGAAATGGTAATATGTTTAATAATGTGCTTAGATTTTTAAGATATACTAACTGAATTTTATGCTGTAACAACCTGTAATCACAACTGTATGGAATATTGTGGGTTTATCCCTGATATTTTTCTGCTCCATTACAGTTAATATAAGAAGCTATTCAGGCAAGTTTTTTTGCCAAATATGACATTTCATTTCTTAAAAACAAACCAACCAACCCATTGCAAATGAACTGATCATAAAATAAAAAGAGTTGTCTCTTTAAACAACAGCCTGAATCTGTAATATCTTATTAAATTCCATCAGTATTTGTAGACAAAGACAGGAATATGGATATCTATGTGTAGACACATAGAGAGTATCCTATTTTCTGAATATCCCGCTTTCAAAAACTATTTCTGAAACGACAACACAACTAAAATCATATAAACTCATTAACATAATTTTTAATTTAAACAATGGCCTTGTCAAGAAAAAGGAGAAACTCCCTTCTGTTCTTCCCTGCTGGAGATGCTGATTCTTTCCTCCACCCACTGTACCAGGTTTGGCAATCATCTGAGTAATCACTAATTTAGGTAGCAATGGCCACACAAATTGAATGTAAATAAATAAATAGGTAGGGTTGTGTTTTTAAAACAAGTTTAGCTTGCTGGACTGCTTGGTGCTGGATCCTGAGCCAGCACAGAAACAGCAAAGAAAGACTGCTCCTTCTGATGCAGCATATCTAAGTTATGTCAAATCAGACCCTAAGAGTATCAATTAAATTTAGCTTTAAAAGATAAATAAAGTTTAGTAATTAAAAGCAGTTTAAAAAAGTTTTCTTTGCGGGATGTTTCATTTAGGTATTCACACACTGTGGTCAGAACTCAGAGGGATACACATGAACTCTTCATGGAAAATTTGGAATTTGTCACAAAGCCTTTCTATCAATAATTTCAAAGACCAGTTCAGGACCTCTAAAAAAAATAATTAAAAGTTTACTTTGCACTTCACTGTAAATACAAAGTAAATTTGTTTGTATTAACATACAGAATCTATAAAATTAAGATCTGCTAAGCTTAGCAACTAATGAGTCAATCAAGACACTAATTTTTTTCAACCCCTTTCTCATATCATCTTCACACTTCTATTGCCTCTAAAATCATGGATTAGTAAGTGCTAACATACTGAACTAGAGATGGCAAGTACTGTTGGATTAAGTCTGAGTAAATAGTTCAGCTTCTCAGCAGCTAGGAACTAATATAAAGCAAGGAATGAAAAACATTTCTGAGAAAAGATCAAGTTTGTGGAGCAGTGAACCATGGGGCTTTAAAAATTATTGCCATGAGATCCCCCAAAAAGCAATTAAGTGACAAGAAAAGATATTCTCCTTCAGTATCAGAAACCAACCTAGAGAGCAGCTGATAAATAAAATGGTGCTGAGCACACTGTGCTGATTCTTCCTGCTCTGCAAAAGGTGTATTATCAATAGCTCACACAATATTTGGAAAATACATGCAAGAAAACAAAAACTACCATCCTAAGTTCCACTCAGACTGTGGATGGAGCTAAAGTTAAGCACATTCTCCATTCACTGTTGAAGAAAAATTTCAACCTCCTGCAAGAAACAGTAAACCTGACAATCAAGTATGTACTCACATTTTAGACTGTAACTGTGGGCTCATCTTCACTACTGTTAAATCAATTGTACTTAACTCAATTACAGTGAGGTAATTACATTAACATGAGTCAGTGCATCCACACATGGCATTTGCACGTGTGCTGAGTGAATTGCTGTTACCTCCCACATGGCACAAGTACTTTGCTCAATCACATTAAACGGGACACAGCTCAGGACACTTTCACCTGCAGTTCAAGCCACCACGCTGCTGTCAAATGCCTCTATCCCACCTGTACAGTGGGAGACCTATTGCACAGCTGCCCTTAACCAGGTACAGACTAACCCCTGTGTGGGTTTACCTACCCACTGTAGTGCCTTTCATCTTCTAAAATTTACTATGTCCTACTCCGTTTGGAAAGGGAACAAAAATACCCATCTTCACAATCTGTTATTATTAAACTTAAAGGTAAGGAGAACATTAACAGTGATAAATTTTAAGAAATCAACAAACCTGTGTGAATTACAAAGATGTTACCATTACCACAAACATGGTGATTCACTGGCTCCTGCCAGCATCTGCTGGCAGACACATGTGCACCCATCTCAAGTCTCTGCAGTCTCAGGCTACATTCATGCCTCTAATCAACAGCTTGGGTATCCTTCCCTGGGTCTGAAGCAAGGTGGCACAGCATAATTTAACATTCATCTGGCAACATTCTTTCCTTCTCCACTTCTGCCCCATTCCCAAAAGAGAGGGTGGCTGTGCCCTGACTGCCGACCAGAGAATGCCCTCCTCTGTGTGCCAAATGCAGTAGCAGTTGTTGCGGGGAGGGCAAAAATCCAACAGCGTGCAACCTCCTGCAGGATGGAGGATCACACTCCACTGCCTCAGCCTGCTCCTGACCCGTGGTTATTCATCACTAGATGTGGTCTTAAAGCCCCCAGAGTGAGCAAAACTGATTTGTTAACTGGGAGAGCCTGTTACTGGTCGGGCAGGTGCTTGCAGAAATTACACATAGCTGGCTCATGCCTTATTTTAAGCAAGAGCCTGTACCCTGGGGTCTGAGCACAGCTCAGCAGTGCTCCTTGCTCATCTCTGGATCCTGAGAGAAAACTCTGCACTACTTTTTAATGTAACTGACAATCAGCTGCCAAGAAACTGAATCCATAGTCAGACATAAACAATCAGACCCACAAATCAGACCCACAGGTCCAGCAAAATAATGTAATGCAACATGTCCTTTCTCTTAAAAGACTTGCCCGAAGCCACTGGACCCAGTATTAAGGAAATTCTGTTATCAGGTATTCACAAAACTTGTGAATGCCTCTCCTCACTGTGCACAGAGAACCATGACTGATAAACATGGAAATGAAATACCAACTGCAGAACACATTCCCTGGTGTCCAGGGGTACCAGAAGGTTAACAAATGGTAGTGTTAAAATCCTATCAAAGGGAAGATGTAAATCAAACTAAAGATGGGTATGACTTTGGAGACATAGGGACAAGAGGGATAAAAGTTTCTTATGCTTGACTCGAGGCACTTTCTAAAACTCTTTTGAGGAGCTTCATCAGGTACTCACTAGGCAGGACTAAGCACATTTTATCACAAAAGTACCTTCTGCTTACATACTGTATTTGGACACACTATTCTACAAAACATGGAACCTAGAATACTAATGCCAAGAAATAGCTTAAATACATTAATACGAAGTTCTAAAATGTCATTATTACAAAACATTAAGTTAAGGTCAACTTCTCAAAAAAATGGTATATTTATACACATCAGAGATGTCATATCTTAGGAATAAATAAAAGGCATTATTTTGCAAAGACAAATTAATATTTAAATTATGTCAGATCGTTTTCAGAGGTTTATCTTGGGGAAACTTGTTTGCAATGCAAAAAATATATATAAAGAAAATAATCCTATTTGGTGTTTGCTTGTCTTTTTAGACTGAGCGTGCTTATTCTTATTTCTCTAGTCTTATTTTTTCAGAATTGTAATAACAGATCACAAGAGAAAAAACAGATCTTAACGAAATCTATTTAGGGATTTTTCACAAATAGCTGTGCTATCTTTCAAAATTAACTGTCAAACAATCTGTACAAAACTCAAGCCCTTTTTTAAGACTACTGCATTATTTCATAGGAAAAAATCTGCAGACCTCCACTTTCCTTTTGCTGCCTTTGCAGACCCTTTCCTGACTTGTGTGCTCTTGTTGTAATCCAACAGTAGTCTTTTCTCATCTTGCCAGTGTCCTGTGTGGCTACAAGCTCACACAGTGAGGTCAAGAGAGAGCACAACCAGAAAACTTGTGAAAAAGGAAAACAAAATGGAGGAGGGGCACCCACAGGAGCTGAAGGAAAGCTGGCAGAAATGCCTACAGTGTACAATAGCATTTTTCTCAGCCCTCATGAAGTAGCCTGTCCTTATCACTACCTGAGAACTTTAAAAAAAAAAACAAAACCAAAACCAAAAAACCCCCACAAAAAAGATATTAAAGAAAAGCTCTTCCAATTTGGAAATTATTTCTTTATTGTGGATTATATCCCATTTGTAAAAAAATCTAGAGTTTATTGTAAAATGCTGACTCAAATGCTAAGCTGATGGGATAGAAAATAAATTTATACAGCTTCCTCTTGCAATTAGTGATTTATATATGTTTGCTCAGAAAGGGTAGTCATTGTTTCATTTTGTTAAATAAAACTGTGCTATGCAAATACCTTTAAATGGAAAATAAATTTACATTTCATGTTAGTTTTTCAAGTATTACTTTTACAACTGATACTCCTCTTACAAATGTTTTCTCACACATATCTTATTCTTTCTTACATTAAATTTTCCATTTGTTTGCAACATACCCTCCCCCAAGCCCTAGGGAAAAAAACTGCTTACTTTTCATGTCAGTGTTGTAACTTATTACAACTATCTGAAATTTGGAAATCAGTAATGATTTAAAGAATAACCTACAAATAAAGATAAATGATATTTTGTTCACTTAACTCACTCTTTGCTAGAATTATCTGGCAAATAATTTAATTTGTTACAATATGCCCAATATTGATATTCTCCTGATTCTTATCTGTGTACCAGCTACTTTGGTCAGCCTTATATTAAGGCAACTTGTGATCAGCTTAGACTCTGCATGTAATGTCAGTGCACGAGGCACACAGATTATTGTCTGCAAGACAAAGTGCCAAATTACTTCAATCAGCCATTAATCCATGCAATAAATGAAAGTAACTGAAAAATGTAATGATCTTCTCTTACATGTTGCACTTGAACAGATTTTTTTTAGTTTAGCAGCTTTTCTTTCTAAAATAAATACCTAGGTGCATTTATAAGAAAAGTAGCTACAAATACAAACCATCTCAAATTTTACAGATGAAAGACAACCTCATTGTGAGGATCCTGATCAAATGTGATTACACAGGGATTTGCTACTGGACAGGCTCCATTCATCACTGGCAATCTGTCTTTGTATAAAAAAATATTTCCCAAAATGTCAGGACATACATTTTTTCCAATTAAAAACAGCTCCTATGCTGCCCATGCCAGGTGCCTGAGGCCACTCACTTGGACAGAAACTACATATATATATATATAAAAACCCACACACATATAATAGAGAATATATGTATATAAATAAAAGTTCTTTCAATTTATTTACAACTGTATTACCTCCTCACCAATCTCCTTGGGGACAGGGGTGAACACTAACATACAGTAAGTAGAACTACACTCTATCTGTAGTACAGGGCACCTTAGCCAGTCACAGCACAGCTTGTGTCAATAAACAGTCTCAAGACAACCATTCTTGCTTTTTATTAAATACAACATCTTTCTGACTTCATGTTAAATTAGCAGCAAGCAGAACTCCCTCTTTTAACATATCTACTAAATTTGCCCACATTACGTGTATGCAGCACCCGGAATAATTTCATGGTCCCTGTACAGACAGAACTCAGTCCTACTTGCTCACAGACAAATTGAGGACCCATCCTGCAACTTGTCACACAAGGGAATCCTGCACAGAGCTCAGTTCCGGATTTCACCCATCAGCAGCTAAATCCAGTGAAATCCAAGTGACTCTCTAAGTGTGGCACAGTGCTTTGCAACACTGAACTTATACCATGAATGACAAACATGTGCATGCGCATGAGAAGTATTTCTTTAAAAAACATTTTTAAAAACATTCAGGACAGTTCAGCGGTTTATTTCAGTGAAAATATTTTTCAAATGTCCTTACAAGAAAAATGAAAATTACTGCTACAGCTTGTTTTGAAGGAGTTTGGACAGCAGGAGAGAAGCTGTTCGTGGCTAAACCTTAGTTGAAGTAGCCACTGAGATCAGTTAATAAAACATTACATTGAGTCTACTAAGAAAGTTCAAATCATGGATACACTTCCAGGGAACTTAACATGATCCTCCTGTACTGTTAAGGAAAAGGTGTGCCCAGTAAAGCAGACGGCTGAATTATACCTGCTCGTTACACACCAGAAGGGCAGTCACAAATTGAATGTAGCCAACAGGAAACTCACCCTATTTTTTAAAAAGTTACAGAAACAGATACATCCACTATTTGCAGGACTGGACTCTTAACATCTCTTTGTGAGGAAATGAATGCCAGACCAAGCCCAGCACTGATACAATGTGCAGACACCGTGAGCACACACCAACAGACGTGGCAGCTCCATGAGACGCAGTGGTGCAAAGTCTCACTCTGCTATTTTTCTCCTAGCTAACATGTTAAATCAATAAGAGCAACAAGAAGTTTGGAGAAAAAGACCTCCCATTTTATTTTGGCTCAGAAATTTAATTTGGCTCCTCAAAAATTACACTCCACCACTGCGCTGATACCAAATGGAATGGTGTATTCTGCATTTCCTCAGGCTGCACACCTCTACTGCTTTCCTCAAGTTAGCTCGTATTTTTCATGCAGCAAAGCCAGCCCTATGAGTTTCACGATACAAATTAAACCCAAACAGGGAAAATATATTACTAGTTTTCAGCTTAAGGAGTGAGGAATTGTAACTCCTGCAGCTACAAAGCAGTGGAATTGACATGGGAGTCCGGGTGGGAACATGAGGCCAGTGGAGGAAGGGGTGGGAAGGATCGCCTCTTCTAGCAGAAGTCTACAATTACGTGGCTTAAGGCAGTAATGAAACTGCAGAGCTGTAACAAGCAAGGATTTCATCCGGGAGAAGAAAAAACAAAACCCAAACCCCAAACCAAACAAGCCAGCACAAAAACAGCAACAACAAAAAAAACAGAAACTTAACCAAATCAAACAATTGCAAAAGTCAAGCATGGATCATATCTTCAGCAAACAATTTTTTCTTCAAGATTAACAGAGATGCTTGCCTAATTTAAAAATAACCTTCCAGAATAATTCAGGGGCTCACAGCAACAGCAGTGAAAAGTTTAATGTCTGTCAACCAAATTATGCACTGGTGTATGGAATGACAATTCCTGGGCTCTCCAAGATTTGAGATTTGTGAAAAGCATTTCTCCCATTTGGCATTGTAAAAGCAATATCTAACATTAAAAACAGACAAAGAATTTTACACAGAAAGGTTAAAATAAGTAGCTAACTTCATACAAAAATCATTTAAATATTCCAATTATCTAATGTGTATATTTAAAGGACTACATTTTGTAAAACAGCCCTGTGTTTAGCTGAAAATATGTAAATATAAGGCACATATGGATTAATTAGAACTACAGAAAAGCAACATACTTCGTACTAGAAACATTAAATACTTCTTTTCAAAAAGCATGTGCCACCTATTTGAAGGCAGCAATAAAAATAAAGCAGCCTTTAATCCCTGTACTATTTTGAAATAATCAAAGCAACTTTAGGGTTGTCTGTAAAAGCTCCTTTCATAACATATGCATCTAAAAAATTGTTTGCAAGTAAAAAATGTTATCAGAAAAAAACAAGAGATTCCAGCAAGTGGGATGCTGATGGGGGAGGAAGGAGCAACTCACAGAAATGCATCATAGTCAATACATAGTAAATGTATCATAGTCAAATGTATCATTACACCAAACTCATCCCATAGGAGAGACTGTCCCAGAGGGGTGAATCATTAAACACTGCTGACAGCCTGGAAGTACATTTTATATTTAGGAATGTAAAAAATACTGTTTAAAATCATGCTGTTCTAAACTACAGCCAGAAAACTTGTAAAAGCTTTGCACAACTCACCCACAGTGACCAAAAAACCAACATATTGTGATCTGTATTGGGAAAGATTGCTTGACTTTATTTCTATTAGAGAAAACCTGTTGTTGTTAGGAAATATACCTATTTCATCTATATTATATAAAGTATGTATATGCTCTACTTTTTGATTTTTTTTAGAAAGAAAAAATCTATAGACTATCTATTCTTTTTTAAAATAAGTATTTTAAGTAGCAAAGCTATAGCCATAACATAAGGAAAAAACATCCTATCGAGTCCATGGGGAACTTTACCCAAGGACAGACTAAAGCAGAAGACCATTTCATTATAAAAGCTGCATATTTCAGGTCCTAATCTTGAAACCTTTATTTACATGAACAGGTCTTACTTTAAAGAACAAGTGTTTGCAAGATTGGAATCCAGCAATCATTAATCTTGTTATGAAGGACTTTTTAGCATTAAGGTCTTTGCTGTCCTTCCAAATAAACAAAAGCAGAGAATTCTGCTGAATATTTTTCAAAAGTCATGTCTTTCATATTACAGCACTCAGAACTTAAAAAGAAACTGTAAGATATTAAGTAAAACACCACTGAAAAGTTCCACCAATTCAAGAAGCATAATTTGTTATTAAAAATTTATTCCCTTTCAAATATTTCTGTAAATACGATTGCTTCAAGGTGATGTGTTATTTCGTAGTATGATTTGCTTGATCATTAGAACTGCGAGCCCTAGAGGTCACAGAAAATTGTGATGTGCCCAATTCTTTATCATCTTTGCTGAGTTGGTCAGAGCAGGGTGATGGTAACACCAAAGGTGTGGGTTTGATCCCCGTATGGGCCATTCACTGAAGAGCTGGACTTGATGACACCTGTGGGTCCCAGAACACCCTGTGATTCCGTGACTACCCAAGTTTAATTCTTCCTCTGAGCAGCAGACAAATGGTTCCTTAAAGGGCGGCCGCATTTCTTTCCGAATTTGCTCCTGATGTTGCCCCTGCTGGAGTCTGGGTGTGCAGCACCCCCTGTGGGCCGGGCAGAGAAGCGCAGGCTGCGGGGGCTCAGTGAACGCCAGCTCGGCTCCTCCCACCCCCCAGTATGGACGGTGCTGCCACAAATGGTGGCAAAGCTCCAGGGAGAAGTGTCTGCTTCACGGTGCTTTCATTCACATTGCCTGTGTATCAGTGTGCCCCATGGTGGCTGATGGCAGACTGGCCATGGCTCACCTAACGCCCATCCCTGATCCAAAGATCAGTGGCACTGATCTCTTCTGTCTGGCAATCACGGACAGGGCCTGAGGGAATGGCCTGAAGTTGCGCCAGGGGAGGTTTATGTTGGACATTAGGAAAAGGTTCTTCCCCCAGAGGGTGGTTGGGCACTGGCACAGGCTCCCCAGGGAAATGGTCACAACACCGAGCCTGACAGAGTTCAAGAAGTGTTTGAACAAGGCTCTCAGGCACATGGCATGACTCTTGGGGATGTCCTGTGCAAAGCTAAAAGTTGGACTCAATCCTGGTGGATCCATTCCAACTCAGACTACTCTGTGATTCTGCTCCTTCGGCACAGGGGGCTGTGATTGTCCCTGTTTGCCCCATGCCAGCGCCCCAGTGGAGGGCACAGCTGTGTGTTACTGCCGGGGCAGTATGGCACACGCAGCACTAAACCCATTAGTTCCAGCAGTGCTGCCCTTCAGACAGTTTTGATCTACTATTATTTTGATCCTCAAAGATACTAATCAGCATTTCCAATTCCGCATCGTGTGCCAAATTAGCTTTTTTTTAAAAAAAAATAAAACAAAAAACCTCGAACATTTAAAACGTATTTAGAGAGTAATAAAATCTTTGAATCTCTCATATCAATCACTTCCTTGGACCACAATCAGCTGCCCGGGGAGGACCAGGTTATAAATGGCCCGAGGAAGCGATAGGCAATGAATAGCCCTGACCCTCGCTTCCCCGCTTCGGTCGGGGCTTGCAACCTGAGCCGGGAGGGGGCAAATTCCTGCCGCTCCCGCTGCAGCCCGACAGGGGAGGGAGCGCAGGGCGCCGCAAAGGAGGCCCCGGCCCCTCCTCGGCGCCGCCGCGGCACCCCCTGCCCACCCAAACTCAGCTCCATCCTACAGCGCCTCCATCACCAGCGCAGCCCCAGGCAGCTTCTGCAGCAGAAGCAACCTGCCCTGCCTGCAGCATCACCCACTGATCGCACCATAAATACAACATCCACGCCGGAGAGAAAAAGCAGCTTCACCCCTCGCCAGACCGCAGGTTTTCCGCCACCCGCGCCAGCTGCAGCGCAGCAGAGAAGGCAACAGCTGACTGGCAAATCTTGCCAGCGAGCAGAAAAATTATGGCCCAGAACCTTTTCCTTTGGCTCCTTCCAGATGCCACTGCGCTGATCCAGATGGGAACTGGCAAATATAAAAAACCGCGGATAAAGTCTGCATCACTCTCTGCCATTCCTCCGCGCAGCAGAATCCAAACTGACCTACATTGTTAAACCTGTTTCCTGAAACACGCAGGAATGCTGTAGAAGATGAAAACAAGGCTTGTACGCAGATATCTCAGGGATCTTGTATTTCCTGTATTAGCATCTACTCATAATAAATATTTCATTGTTGGTTTTCTGCATAATTTCCAAATTAATTATTCTGATTTGATTTCTTAACGCTTGAATGAAGCTTTTTAATAGTAACATTTTAATAGCAACATTGCACAATCAGAAAGCTTTTGATAAAATTTGCCAAATTAATGGAAACTTGACATTTCAAAATTTAACAGCTGCTTTTGACACAAAAGTATTTTGTTTAGTAAATGTGTAAAAATTATGTTACAATAATCAGTATTTTTCAACAAACCAGTTATTAAAGGAAGAAAGGATTAATGTCTTTCTTCTGTATTTAGCAAGTCCCTTATTGTTTGATAATTTACTTCCATACAGATTTAATAAAAGGAAGCAATTTGCTATTTTGTCCATCGTCTTTAAAAATTTGGCAGTGAGATGTTAGTGTGCCCAGAACAATGTGCTCAAAAGACATACAAATTCAGATTAACTTTGTTAAATCGTTGGAATTAAACAGTAACAAAAAAAAACTGCTCTAAATTGTCTACATGTTCACTTAAGTGGAGAAAATCGTAGATCAGTACACATTTTTATTTTCTGACATACTATCAATAAATAATTATCTGCCAAGTCCTCTTTCAGACCTGAAATGCCAGGAATTTCAAACTAGTCCACAAAGTGGCACAGCTACACATAAATGAATGAAGACCCTGCTGAATGTGCTGCAAGAAATTCAGATGAATATTCGTGTAAGTAAGTTCATACAAGTCATACTGCTATATAATTAGTTTTGGGGGCATTTTAGAGATTGCAAAACTGTCAGAAAGATAGTAAAAAACAAGTCCACTGAATGAAGTTTATACACACAAAACCCCCTTTGATTTATTTATCAGGCTTTTCTAATTTAAGTATCTAAGCTCCCAAATGACACTATCAGGAAAAAAAACAAAACAACCAACTGCGCTGGAACTCCTTGGCAATGATTGCACTGACTTCACCTGGCTCAACTTTTCATCTCTTAGTAACACTTGGTCCTTG
Organism: Hylia prasina; assembly: GCA_013397195.1. Taxonomy (NCBI): domain Eukaryota; kingdom Metazoa; phylum Chordata; class Aves; order Passeriformes; family Sylviidae; genus Hylia; species Hylia prasina. The sequence continues at coordinate 764,886 of VYXD01006148.1, forward strand.
AAACATAGATAAAGCATCCTGTACTTTCAAAATGCACATCAGATGGAGGGAGAAAAGAGAAACTAAGCTAAGGTTTAACAGTTTGTAAGGCTTTAACAAATAGATTATATTTATCATCCTAAACCCAGAAATACTGCAACAAAATCAACCATTTTATGCCATTAGCTCACTCAAGAGAATATAATATGCTGTAGATGCATTTCATGACACCTATTGTGGTCAGTGCTGGCTTAGATCCCTTGTAATGGACATTCAGATAGAAGGAAATCAAATGATGACTATAAAAACACAGCAGTGTTTTATATATAATTTTTTAAAATATACTGATTCCCATCAAGAAAATATTCACAAAAAATCTTAAACATTGATCATAGTATCTAATAATGAACACTAAAAATAATTCATCTTTCACCAAATGCTCCAACTGTAGCTACTTCAGCAGTCTAATCTTAGTCCATTTACAGCTGTCACCAGTTAAAGAATGATCATCCAAAGAAGTACCGTGTGAAGATTAACAATAAACCCACACAAGCATGGAATAGGCTGTCATTTCCCAATGAACTACTGATGATCACTGTCAGTAAAAAAGATACTATACTACAAAAAATAAATTAATCTGGCATTTGAAAAAATACGTAATTGCTCAATTAAAATAAATTAATGAAGATTAATGTGAAAATTCTTTGGGGAATCTGGATCTACCAATTACATTATTAAACATAAAGAGATGTTGCTCAAAGCAGACTGCAGATTAATTTAAAAAGCATCTGTGTTCTTGAAAAATGTAGTTACTAAATGTAAATACATATAAAATGAAATATGCTTTTTTTTTTTATAAAAGTCTTTAATAATTCTACTAAAGACAATGTAGGCACAGATCAAACGTAAAGGAACCCTCCCAATCAGTGTCTTGAATTTACAGAATTTTAAACATTTTCAAATCTGATACATCATATTTTGGAATATTGCAAACTTCTTTTTTTAATTCTTGAGGAAGAGAAGGAATGGCTAAGAGGAGAATCTGATAACCTACTTTCTTAGTGTAGATAATAGACTATAGTCCAGGATAATTAAGCACTCCTTAGTGAAAGATATGGTAATTACTGCTCCATTAAGTGTTTGAAAAAGCAGGAGCTAACACAAAATCCTATTCCTGCAAGTCTAAGCAAAAAATTTATCTTCAGATGTACTATATTTCTGCCTAAAAGTCTTGAATATTGTTTTCATCTTAACAATGCACCTCTAAAATCTTTCGCTGTCTTTTCCTCTACAGTTCAATCCCACAGTCCTCTCTTTGTGACTAGTGCTGTAAAGCCAATGGTGACATGTGAAGTTCTCTACAGTATCAGAAATGAAGAGCTTCTTTGTTTATTAATGCATCCGCTTCACATCCAGATCCATCACCCTCAAGTAATGTCTGTCTTTAACAATTATCACTAATTCCTGAAGCCAGTTAAACACACTTGTAAAAATTTTTTTATCCTTTTTTTTTTCCAGGTTGCAGTAGTTTCTAAACCAGAATCACACAACAAAACATATGCCCTAAGATGAGCCTGCATGCTAGAGCCACACAGACACAAGAAACTATGCATTCCTCACAGGGTTCACTTCTACCCTACATTTGCCACCCAATAAACATTTCTGCAAAACATGCTACATTAAAACATTGAACAAATGTGATTTTGACTCATGTAAAACAGCTATTACAAATGTAATGTGCTTTGTTAATTAACACAGGCACACAAACCTCCAAAACCAAACAACAAAGCAGGAAAACAAAGCAGATTTGGCACAGCCAAATGAGAACGTATTCACTGCAGTGGAGACCCCTTGAGCGCTGTGGTGAAATGCAAACTTTTTGACTAACTGCATTCACAAATATTTGAGGATTATGCTACACCTCCAAATCTATGAACTGTCCCCTGCTCCTGTCTGAGCAGAAGGTTCAGCTACTTCCTCCTCCCCACCAGTCAGTGCTCTCCCTTGTCTTGGAGTAATGCCTCCACACTAACACCAGTGCCTGGGAAGAAGATAAATCCTCAAGGATCCAGGCAGCAGGGCTCCCATCCTCCCCCTCGTCAACACAGATATGCAACACTGCAAGTTACAAGGCTTTTTAAAAAAATTCCCAGTTTTCCTGCATCCCATCAGCCCTGCCAAAAAATCAAAGGCCCTGCACAGGACGCAGTGACTGTTCAACACCCCAAAGGCACTTTCACTGCAAGGGTGAACTACATTCACCTCCAACAGAAGCTGCCCGTGCCCACAGTGAGGGGTCTTTCCCACACTGGGAGCATTTCACATACTTCTCCCACTATATCCTACTGTGAGGAACTTATTTGGGATTGAGCATTTTTTCAACAGGAAGATGGAAAAAACCCACATGATACCTTAGAGCAGACAGGTAGATGAGTGGCCAGGTGAATTTAGGTAAGACATTAAATATTATACATTCACTGTAGGAAAAAAGTTGCATACTGTGAAAAGTATGTACAAATTACATACATAACATAGTATGTATGCATGAACTTGACAAGTTGTATCACTTTTAGTCAACTTTTAATTAAGCAACAGTGATCCAAACCCTGTTTACTACCCCACATTTTAGGTGCTGTACAGGGAACAACTCAGATCATTTTTGAGCACAAAATGCACACTTACAGCCTTATGAAAACAACAGCCTGTGAACCACATGGTCTTAGTAAAAACATTCATGTAAGAGTCTTAACATCCACTTCTAAGTTTCACAGGTCAGTAGGACCACTTGACGTGAGAATACTAAGCAGAATTTGGCCCACCAGGTCTGTAATCAGCAAGAAAGGAAGGGATGCCATAATTTCATTGCATGAAGGAAGAGGTTTTGTTCACCATTGAAACAATTCTCAAATTTCCATTAACTTGATGTACTTTTGTGTTTAATATCTGGGGAAGAGGACAGCAAACAAATTCGTAAATAATTCTTGGACCTCATTCCACTTTAGTGTCAAAAATGGCTGATTCTCAGGATGTATAATCTACGTGTCTTAGACCAGATAATTAAATTGGGTGAGATAACAATATATATTTTAAATACAGGATGCAATTGGGGGTCTAATCCTACGTCTAGAGAAGTCAGCTTGGGTCTATTTGGTATGTTTGATACTACTACATTTATATATTTCTAGTATTTCCAGTATGAGTCTAAGAATATTTAGAAATTACTACACATGGTCAGCAGAGGCTTTTAAACCCCCTTATTTCCCCTAAGATTGTATTAGTACAAATGGCCCATAAAACTAACCACGATTTTGATTACTACCTTGCAAAACACAGTTGTAAAATGAAACAAAATATTTTTTAAATTATAACACATGTGCACAATTAAGGGATTTTGAGGACACCTGTACTTTGAAAAAAAAATACAAAATGATGCTTATTCTGCTCTCCTTCAAGTATACAATGGCTATCACTTTTACACTCAGTTTCAGAGCAGGGTTTATTTCGGTCCATGTATTTACATGACCATAAACAGAGAGTTGTAACACAAATGTTAAAGTAGTCTCAGGTGGCCCTGTGATAAAAACAATCAAGAAAAAGAAATTCTCTCAGCACTGCACACCTATAAATTAGCATGACTAATTAAAAGAAGGCCTCTCTGGGAACAGATTATCTTTTATGGGAAATCCACTATCAGCTAAATTGATGAGAACTGCACATTTATGAATGTAATAACACCACTGGCATTTTCTGACAGTGCATAAGATCTGTTATAGTCATGAAATATTACTTTGATTTTGTAGGTAAATTCATACACTCCAAATATTTATTACATATGCCTTTACTCAGATTTTACTTGTTAAGCAATTTTAACCAGTGAAAATATTAACTTATGATGCTAAAACATGAATCCAAACTCTTGAGCCTTCCTCCTTCCACAACATGCAATTCTAGAACCAGATCAGAATTTTGGAATAGCAAAGTGTGATTTTCTTGGCTCCTGCACTGATAATAGAATACGAATATTCTACAAACCCTCAATCTCAAAGGCTTTGATGCACTTAATTTTCAAAGTGGAAATTCCATACATAAGGAATAATTAAGGAGCTGTACTTTCCAGATAATCAACTAATTTCACTAAGATCTCCCCTATCTAAAAGATCTATCCAAATTATTATGAACATGCCCTGTAAATATGCTTATTTATGTTCTGTAGAAGAAAAAGCCCATATATTATTTATATTAATCAAAATGTCCCTGACTTTTTGTCTGCCTTATAAAAAATGCTTTGTAAAAACTGCAATCTATATATTTCAGTGCCACCACTGAACTGTAATCACTAAACAAGAAAAAGAGAAACCGAAAGACTGAATTGTGACACAAAGATTCCTGAAACATTTCACTTCCAAAGGGAGCTCAGATGCCTGTACTCATGCCAACACCCTCAAGTGCCCTTTTCCTTGAAAAGTCATTACTACTTTTCGTGGTCTCTCCATCCTCAGCTGAAGGTGGCAATAGGAGAACTCTGCTATTTTGCAGCAGGAGGCTGCATTTTCATTCATCACATTTCTGTGACAGTAGCTTCCAGCTCTTTGCTCCAACACCTTCACCCCATCCTGCCTGCTCCTTGCTTGCACCCTTGGCCACCCTTCCATGGTGCCAACACTGCCCACCCTTATTTGCAGGGATCATGGGGATTCTCTGCTATGAAAAATGATACAAAAATCAGATACAAATCTGAACACTTCCCCTAAAGTGCAGCTGGGTTTGCAATGCAGCCCCACAAGCTGACACGGAGAGTGATACAACAGTTCTTGAAACTTACTGAGGCAGCAGCACTGCTGCCAAGTGTAAAAGCCAAGTGTCATCTCTGTAGGATTCCCACCGAGAAGGATGGCTGTAGGAGTTTAAGCCTCCATCTATTCACCTCACAGTGCTACTGCAAAGACTTATTTGGCTGGTTGCAGAGCAAGCTGCTGAACTGCTGCATGTTACAGCTTTGCATGCTCAGAAAAAAATCGAATTCAGTGCCAGTTTTCCATAATACTGTGAAACTTGCAGCAAGGTCCACAGCTGCTTCACAAGCAGCCAAGCCATCTCTGGAGTAGGGATATGGCTAAAGGGAATTCCGGATCCTAAGCAGTTAACCCCCCCTCCATTTTAAGTCAGAACCAGCCAGACTAATCTGAGGAAAAGCACGGACATCAGTTTCTCCAACTGAATAGGCTTAAGCAATCAGAAGCATTCACCACCTTCCATGCAGAGGTGTTTAGTGATACTCTGCTGATGTAAGAGCAATTTAAGGATTCACTGCTTTCACAGGTGATATCCATCAGGCAAAAGCCAGTCCAAATCTGTCCTGAAGAACTGTCCTCTAAAAAGAGCCAAGCATCACATAATAGCTCTGTAACAGTCCTGGTTACTTTCAGCTGATCTTAAAAAAGGCAAAAAAAGCACTCCTACATCCAGGGAATTAAAAATTTAAGCAGTACGTCTTTATTTGTGTTGGTTTTAAAAAGCATCATAAAAGGTCTTTACCTTCTAGTTTCTAGTTCCTAGGATCATTCTTAAATGACACTTTTACAGTCACTTTTATACACCTTTGTAGAAACTGGTGGGCCTAATTTTGCTTCTGTAGATAATTAGTGGGGAAAAATGGCAGGCCTTTACTGCAATGGGTTACTTAAGGAAGATTAATAAAGCAATGTTTATATGAGAGTATACTTTGTGAAACAAAACCCTGGATAGTTCTAAATGTGTCTACTACCTCAGTAATGTACTTGCAAACCAGGACAAGCAACAATAACAACATTTTTCCCAATCTGACAATTCATTTCCTTTTAGCTTTGGTTCATGTATCTGCTTTGATATCTTATGTTTGTGCCCCAGACAAAATATCCTCTTCCTCCCAGTATCCCAACCCTGAGCACAACTTCCTCAGTCTTGGAGAAAAGGAGGATAGATAGCATGCTCTGGAAAGGGTGCGCTTACTGCTCTGCCAAAGAGGGAAATACCTCTTAAGACAAAGTTGTCCCACTGCAGTCCTCTGCCTTTGGGCCACTTGTGATTTCTACTTGTCAACATGCAAGGTTTAAAACTCTTCAGTGAATCTGACTCAACACCACTTAGGTTTAATGGTGTTGCCATTCACTTAAATACTATATAGGTTTACTATTAACAATTTACTACAGTGTTGGGGTTAGATGTAAATAGATGAAATATGGAAGGTTAAGAAGATGGTGGCTCCGTAACTCAAATAACCCAATCACAAGTTTCTTCAGACAACCATCTTAAAACCATCACGCTGTCAGTGAACTATTTTGCCATCTATGTGTCCATACACTATGCTAATACAATAAGTAGCAGCCAAAACAAATTTTTAAAAATTAAAAAAAAAAAAAAAAATCCCAAACCTGTAGCACTCCACACCACAGTCAGTGTACCCCATCATTTCTCTGCATGCTGCAGCACAGCTGGTGAGTGCCAAAGCTGGGGGTCTCCGGCAGCTCCATGCCGCTGCGGATGCCGCACACGCCGAGGCTGCGGAGCAGCCTTTGACACCCGCGCCTGATCCCTGCCGGGTCCTCCACACACATGGTCACTGCAGACACACGCTTACTCCCTGTTACTTCCTTCCTCAGCCTCCCTCCCCAAATCCTGCTAGCCACTTTTGTTTTGATTAAGGCTGGGCTTGCCCGGTGCCCAGCAGAAGTCGAAGACCACAGGTCTGTAATAGCGTATTCTGCATGGGGACTTCTATACTCCAAACAGGCATTCCTATGTCATACTAAACATAAGGAGCAATGAAATACTGATCCCACTTGCTTGCCCAGAAATTCCAGTTATCCTGAGCAATTAAGTAGTTTTTAAAGGCTCCCAATAAAACAAAAATGAAAAAGGTATGCTAGATGAAAAAATGAACGCATCCTGGAGAAAGCACAGGATCACGTGTGCTCACAATATAAGAAGGTCAGCATTGAGTGTATAATGCCATGCCCCACTCTGTCATAGAAAAAGTAGTTCAACTGTGCCTAAAAACTAGGAATTCAAACAACAGGCATCTGATTCATCATTGAAAAAGACAGTTGGTCACATTAAGGGAAAAGCCTGTTTAGATGCTGCTTATATGTCTCATTTTCCATTTATTTTTCTGTTTACAGCCAAAACACTCTCAGTAATTTTTCCTCCTTCGTTATATGTACTTGAAACAGTAAGAGCAATCCTTATAATACACGAATGATAGTGCAGTGCAGAAGGATTCAAGAAAAAAGGGCGTTTCCCATTTTTATCAAATTTTGTAGTAACAGTAAGAAAGTTCAAATGAAAATGAAAAATTTCAAGCCAACAATATTCCTTTTAATGAGAAGACAAAATACACCAGCTCCTACATGCTGCTCCTCCCTTCCTTCCTCTCCCCATCTCATAAAAGAGGATCCCAAAGAATGATTGTGTTTAAGGTCCCAGTTCAGAAATCTTGTATCAAGCCCTTATTGTGGTTAAGAATTTTGGACTACAGGGCCAACTAGGTCCCAACAAACTCCATCTAATCTGAACAATCCATCCTATCCTGAAAAAACACATTACTGAGAAACAGACAGCATTTTTTAACCCTCAATACTCACACATTTAATTGCATGTTTACATTTAGCACCCTACAGTTCATTATCATCTTTAACATCTGTGCTTCACGCTAAGCAAAGGAAAAGAGACTTGTTTGTAACTTAGTTTGTACAAAGTGTGTGCCAAAAAGAATATACAGCATTTTTGCCTTACTGCCAGCATCCAAAAGAAGTAGTACAGATTTAAGTTGTGTCAAATTTTGAATGTGCAAAAAAACTTTAACAAACACCATCCTTTTCTATGAGAACTTCAGCTCTTCTGAGTTCTTTGCACTGAAGACCTTTATTCATGTGCACCACAAAAGGTTTCCCTCGCTTCACCTCTCCAGTCCGCTCTACCCTTTGACAAATAGATCTTCTAAAATTTAATAAGAGCCACTCACACATAACTAGCCCCAGAATTCACATCACAAAAGAGAAACAAGCTGTATTATTCATTCCATGGTAACTTATAAAGAGTACATATGACAATATTGAGCCAAATTCAGTAAGGTGCACATTCCTTAGATTTAAAAATGTTACAAAGGACTATCGTTGCTACTCTTCCATATTTTTTTTTTTCAGAAGAAATAGAGTTTCTGAGCGCAGAGTGCTGCACTGAGCATGGCTTCTTTCAAAAAATCAAATTGTTTTTAGGACTTGTAATTTTTATATGACCCTGAATGACTCAAACACATGACTTAAAGATACAAGCTGTATCAGAATAGAGCTAAGAAGGAAAAGACTGTGGATGTGTGTAATTGTACCAAATTACATTGCAGACACACAGATGCACATATATAATGGCTGACGTGTTTCTACCTTAAATAATGCATCCAGCCCTAGGTACCTCATTACTAGAAGGGTAACAACAGTCTGAAGGTAGTTCAGAGAAGATCAATCAAAATGATTAACACCAAAGGAGGGACTTAAAAGGCAGGGTTAAAAACTCAATACTGCAGCTGTTTTGTGAACAGGACTTTCATCGGATGAAGGGGAAGAAAAGTCCAAACAAAAGCATGGTCCTCTAAAAATATATCAATATATACAATTAGCACAGCACTGAGTTTAGAAAAATGTGAATATAATCCATAGCTAAGGGGGAACTCCAAGAAGAAAGCAAAATTATTTATTGCAAGCTCAAAAGTCTAGGTATAATGAGCTTAAACTATTACAGGAATTTTGACTTGACATACAGTAGGTTTTTGCCCATAGCAAGATCTCATAAACTGGGCGTAACCTCACCAAAAAAGGGAAGATTAGAAAGTAAAAATATTGTTGCAGGGTTCAAGCTAGCTTTGACAGGACTTTGACTAAGTAAACTAGAAGCTTCTCTCCCCTGCTCAGACTCAAATTTCTATGAAACCATACTAGTAGCTACAAACACTGCAGAATGAGTGAATGAATGCATGCAACATTACCTGCACACACTTAAATGATGAAGTGTTTTCAAAGCAGTATTGAAGCGTAGTATTTTGTTTCAACAGATTAATAAACCAACATCTTTGTCTTGAAAAGGACCCTTCACATGACAATTTTTTACAAATTAATGAGACAAACAGCAATAGGGTCCATTCACTGCTCAGGCAACAGATTCTGTTGTACAAGCAGCAATGTTAAATAATGTTACAGATTTAAAGACTTTTTTATGCTCTGGCTTTTTTATGCTCCAGCTCTAGCTGCTCTAGAGCTAGCTAGAACTAGAACTTTGTCAGCTAGTCAGCTAACAAAGCATTCTATGTAGCAATATCAATTAACTAAAATGTACTCTGAAACACGATAGAAGTTCTCCCTGTTACATTACACAGAAAACTGATGGAAAGAAGATTCATGCCACCGTGAAGTTTATATATATACACCTTAGATTTCATCAGAATGAAAATTATGAGAAATATACTTTCTTTGCTGCAAGAGGAGTTCATACTATCATATCAGAATACCGACAGTAACTCCACTCAGTGAGACGTATCTCTAACTAAACTCAAAATGACTGAGGCACACAGTTAACATGCAGTGAAACACAGTATTTTTCACTGCATTTTACGCTGTGATTGCCTTAGAAATCCAAGGATATGGATAAATTGTAGATTATTAAACTGTAATAAACAAACTTGTCTAACATTTCCTTCTCTTCCTTTAGGGGAGACAACTCAATAGAGACTTCCAAATTTACTACTATTTTACTATCTTCTATGACTAGTTTCCATTATGAAACCGAAAACCTTGTCTAGTATTACTTAAATGTATCAGGTTATCATGCAGTTCAATACTTCTCTATTTCCACAGCTCTAAGAATATCTTTGTTTCCAAATGTGTTTTTTATTAACAGCACTGCTACGTTTCAAATATTTGTCTTCTACTATTCAAGAAGCAAAAAATTCACATACATTAACACAAAATTACATTAAGAAAGAGGGGATTTTATCTTTAAAGTAAATTTATAAAACTGCAGAGAGCAACTTTGCGAGTTAAGATACAAAGAAGGGAAGAAAAAGGGAAAAGGAGGAAGACTGCTCCTCCTTTGATAAGTGTTTCATTCATTCAATCCTAAAGAGAAAAAAGCAGCAGCAAAGAGGGGGCAGCTCATATGCCAGTACAAAGCAGGAAGTGTAGGAATTTAGTGAGTTCAATACTGGATTCTACACTTTGTACATAATTTCAAATGCAAGCAACTATACTGAAGTGCAGGCCCTTAGGTGCAAGGGCACACGTAAGGCAGCAAGACCAGAAATCCACTCCACCCTGTACTGCAAGGCAACAGGCCACAGCAGCAGTTTTTTCAGAAGTTTCAGCCACCTTTTTGCTAACCTAATCAAAGATGTATGCCTTAAAAAATCCTAAAGTTACTGCAGAATAAAGCCAGGCCACCAAATGCAACATTAAAAGGGAGTCACTATATAATCATGGAACACCCCTTTCACCGTCATTGCAAACGTCATAGAAAACGGACAACCTCGTAAAAAGATGCCTTTTGCCTCCCTAACATGGCCCTGGCCAACCCCAAAATGGTCTCTTTACCTGATACCTCTCTTCTCTGATCACAGAGGAGAGGGGTGAAATTCAAAATAGCATTGTTGCAACTGGAGACTTACAGAAGGACCGGGGAAGGTCTTCTTCACAAACCACAGTACAGATCTTGAAAAAAGTTCCTGTATTATTTTGTACCTATTTTGCATCTGTAACTCTTTTACATGAAGGCATTCATACCAGTTTCCACGTTCAAAACACGAAACCATCCATGCTGCTGTGCTTAAAATTAAAACCATGGAACATACACCGCTTGTCTCCCCAACAGTCTTACAGAAACTCTGCTTTTGGTCTGAATACTTAATGATTACTTTTTTTTTCTCCCTAGAAAGGAATAATTAAAAATCAACCAACCAAACCACATACACGCTTCAGAGTATCACCACAGGGACACTCACAGGTCTGAATTACTGCAAAATAACACTATAATTATGTCTTAATTTCACTAACTAATCTCAGATGAGCTTTTAAAAAGTAATTCGAGGTTTACAAGTAAACCCTTTAAAACTGTACTGAAATGTTATCTGAATGAAACCCGACATTTATTTATCCTTTTCCCAGCTTAATTTTAAACAGTTTCCAAGGAAAGGTATATCTGCTCCTGATCAGCCTGGTGACAAATGATAAACCTCGTTAAAAAGTGTGACATTTGAAAATAAATAAAAACCACAGGAGACTTTTCTAACCAAGGATGAAGATATGAAGAAACAATATACCCTTGCACAAATCACCAGCCAGAGACTAAGCACAATCTAACGACCTTATTTACTCAAATTGTACACTGCCAACAAAACCACTACCTAAGGCAACTCTTTAACTACAGATGTACTTAAATACCTAGAAAAAACAGGTTACTTCTCTTCACATAAAACCGGAATCCCACTGAGCTCAACCAAATGTGGCAGGCTGAGATGGAAGACAAAAACGGGTCTTACTTGGTGTACAAAGACATCAACTGGAGACTCCAAGGGGCTTCCCTCTCGGTTGCTCATGGAGATGAACCCGAATCCCATTCTCACATTGAACCATTTGCAATGGCCGGTTCCGTGCAAAACCTGGGATTCCTCTTCTTCTTCCTGCTCCGGCAACTTCCCGGGTTCGTCTCCACCTTTACTCGCCCCTGCTGAGGAAGAGGGAAAGGCG
>VYXD01006149.1:0-43548 GCA_013397195.1 Hylia prasina
GCTGATCCTCCCGTTGTCTCTTGTCTTGCCGTCCCTCACAGTGTCCATTTTTTTCATCTGTGATGGCTTCTGCCAAGGAAAAAGGACTCAGTTAGGCATGACCAGCTCCATCTCGAAGACCTGAAGGGAAATGTCACCCAAAAGCCCCAGAGGGAACACTGCAAATAACTTTTTATTACTTTTTTCTTATTGATCCCTAGCTACCATTAATTGTTGCTTTGGTTTTTTGCATCTGTTTTGCCTATCTTTTCTCTATTCCTAGCCTATTAACTGGTAGAATGTTTGGCAGCTGCCTCTGACTCCTTGTCCCTCATGGCCCACAGTGAAATTTGTGGCACCTGATTTTCCCTTAGTGAAACACAGGACATCTCATACTGAATCCTTTGAAAATCCCCCACACAGTCACACAGATTTTCCCTGCAAGAATTACATACTGTCCCTCACAATTTACCTCTCATTTTACCTTAAACATCCCCTCAGATAGATGACCCTTGCAAGTTCCCTCAGCTCTCCCCCTCACAAGCTGTTCTGTCTCGCCTGAACTACCACCACCGAAACACCTTGCTGCCTTCCGACACCGCTGCTCAGCACTCACTCCCTCTGCAAGAGCCCTGAATTTGCCCCAGAGCCACTGCAAAACCTTTTCTCGAGCGGCTCGGAGCGCCTTTCGCCTGCGCGCCCCTCACGGATCGCGACGCGGACGAGTCTGAGGGCTCTGAGGGGAGCAGGGGGAGGCGCCCCCTTGCGGCGCGGGAAATACTGCGCGGCAGCGGCAAAGCCCCGCCCCGTCTCGTGTCCCCGCCCTCCCGCTGGGCTTTGAGTGACGTTCCCGGCACTGCGTCTCTCTCAGCGACACTCGGTACACCCGCTGTCCCCTTCCCTGTCCCTCAGGGCCCCCCCGCGGCACTCCAGGCACCGCCTCTCCCTCAGCGACACTCGGGACACCCACTGTCCCCTTCCGTGTCCCTCAGGGCACCCCCGCGCCACTCCAGGCACCGCCTGTCCCTCAGCGACACTCGGTACCCCCACTGTCCCCCTCCGTCCCCCTCAGGGCACCCCAGCGGCACTCCAGGCACCGCCTCTCCCTCAGCGACACTCGGGACACCCACTGTCCCCTTCCGTGTCCCTCAGGGCACCCCCGCGCCACTCCAGGCACCGCCTGTCCCTCAGCGACACTCGGTACCCCCACTGTCCCCCTCCGTCCCCCTCAGGGCACCCCAGCGGCACTCCAGGCACCGCCTCTCCCTCAGCGACACTCGGGACACCCACTGTCCCCTTCCGTGTCCCTCAGGGCACCCCCGCGCCACTCCAGGCACCGCCTGTCCCTCAGCGACACTCGGTACCCCCACTGTCCCCCTCCGTCCCCCTCAGGGCACCCCAGCGGCACTCCAGGCACCGCCTCTCCCTCAGCGACACTCGGGACACCCACTGTCCCCTTCCGTGTCCCTCAGGGCACCCCCGCGCCACTCCAGGCACCGCCTGTCCCTCAGCGACACTCGGTACCCCCACTGTCCCCCTCCGTCCCCCTCAGGGCACCCCAGCGGCACTCCAGGCACCGCCTCTCCCTCAGCGACACTCGGGACACCCACTGTCCCCTTCCGTGTCCCTCAGGGCACCCCCGCGCCACTCCAGGCACCGCCTGTCCCTCAGCGACACTCGGTACCCCCACTGTCCCCCTCCGTCCCCCTCAGGGCACCCCAGCGGCACTCCAGGCACCGCCTCTCCCTCAGCGACACTCGGGACACCCACTGTCCCCTTCCGTGTCCCTCAGGGCACCCCCGCGCCACTCCAGGCACCGCCTGTCCCTCAGCGACACTCGGTACCCCCACTGTCCCCCTCCGTCCCCCTCAGGGCACCCCAGCGGCACTCCAGGCACCGCCTCTCCCTCAGCGACACTCGGGACACCCACTGTCCCCTTCCGTGTCCCTCAGGGCACCCCCGCGCCACTCCAGGCACCGCCTGTCCCTCAGCGACACTCGGTACCCCCACTGTCCCCCTCCGTCCCCCTCAGGGCACCCCAGCGGCACTCCAGGCACCGCCTCTCCCTCAGCGACACTCGGGACACCCACTGTCCCCCTCCGTGTCCCTCAGGGCACCCCAGCGGCACTCCAGGCACCGCCTCTCCCTCAGCGACACTCGGGACACCCACTGTCCCCCTCCGTGTCCCTCCTGGCCTTCAGCGAAACTCGCGGCTCCTGCCTCTCCCTCCGTGACGCTTGGGACACCCACTTTCCTTCATGGCACCCCAGGGACACTCGGGGCTCCTGCCCCTGCCCCTCTGTCCCTCGTGGCCCTTCAGTGTCATACAGGGCACCCACATTTCCCTTCAGTGTCCCTTGAAATCCTGCAGTGACAGTCAGGGAACCCAACACCACGGACCCCTTGTCAGCTCACGGGGCATCTGCTTCTCCCTTCAGTGGCAATATTCTCCTGCACTGCTAAAACCGCGATCTCTGAGATGTTTAAAGTCCTGAAACAAACTTATAAGATTATTAAAAAAAAACAAAACAAAACAGCACCCCCCCAAAGAAAAAAAAAATAAAAGGATTCCTATTGAAGTTCATATGCTGTCTGAAAACCCTTTGGAAGAGGTATCTTTCTCAGCTTTTTGTCACAAGGATTGACTTATTTACTATGTTTATTTACACATGAACATAAACTATGTAGTTCTTTACTGTTGGAAGAGTGGAAGGTGTGTGAGTCAGTTATGACATGATTTGTCATTTTATTCTTTCCATGGAATAGAATTTTTTTATGCTGCACTTTGGTTTTTTTAAAATGTCATGAATCTGTTTTGAAGAGATCCAGATTTCAGTTAAAAATGTTGGGAGAGATACTCAAAAAAGCAATGCTTTTTTAACTTGAAGGACATACTGATAGTACTTGCTTATTTCTGAGGCTATACATTAGTAAATGTTAAAAGCTCTGAAAGCAGGTTTTTTGTAAGCAAAAGAAAACCAGAAAAATCTGTTGGTGTAAATCAGAGGCAGGGATAAAAAGATGGGCAGAATAAGAAAGGCAGGGAATGAATTAGATGAAAACCAGAGGAAAACAGCTGTTATAATCATGCTACACACACGCACACGGGGGAAAGCTCTTCTTGCAAACACACACTTAACAAAGCGGGGATTTACCAAGCACGACAAACAACATAACCTGCTGTTTACTACAAGAAGAGTAAACAAACACTAGGAACCAACCCACAGCTTCTTTTCATGCAATTCCTCTCTGTGCTGGCAGGCCACGGCTGCATTTCTGAAATTATATTGGAAATAAATCACAAGAAGCTCCATTCAGATGAGGCAAAGCTTTGTAAATATGAATTAATCAAGTGTGAAGGGCCAACAAAGACAGCCCATGTGTCCCCCTCACGCAAAGCAGCGATTTGATAGAGCCAGCCTCTTCCTCTCAATAATACATGGATTATTTTTGCTTGGGAGAGACGCGAGGGAATCAGAACGCCAGAATGCTTTGAGTTGGAAGGGACATTCCGCCAGTCCGGGTTGCTCCATGCAGGGAATTTACAGTGAAAGGAGCGATGAGGAGGGGAAGCAAAGGCAGGGTGTTGATCCTGCCGGGAACCATCAGAGAGCAGCATTGCTCTTCGCTGGGCTGGCGCGCACAGGTGCGGGGGGCACCGGCTGAACGCAAATTGCGCGTAGGTGAACGCGAAATCACACAACCCGCGAGTCCCGTGCTTTCTTGACAGACCATTGGTAGCGCGGGTTTTGATTTATTTTTTGTGTTTTAGCGCTTCTTGCTTTTCGGAGCTTAGCCTGGCGTTTCCTGGTGGGGTGGATAGGAGGGATGGACACGAGCTTTATGAGCTGCACGGCTCTGTTTTGTATACACACTCTTAGGCCTGGCTTAATGAAGCGGGGCTTCAGTGGAGATTTCAGTGGGGAGGAGCACTCCCAGCTATACTGGAAGTAGAGGGGAATAAAAAAAATGCTAAAATCTGCATATCTCCCAGCAGCTTAGTAGATGAAATGATGAAATTCTGGCAGTAATGTGCATGGAGTGTGCAATGGGCTCCTCCAAGTTTTATGGTTGCATCAAAGGGGTAAGGGAGACTCTAGTGAGGAATGCTGATTTTATGCTGGCAGGGAAAGAGAATAGAATCACTGGAATGCCAGACTGGTAGAGTCATTAAGTAACATAAAAGTCTTCCTTCTCTGTCCCAGGCTTTTCAGAGCAAACAATGTTGATGGCACATCGGTGTGTGGTGGTGAAGGAGTGAGTGGCTTACACCTGGGAGCTCACCTGGATTGTTTTTCCAGGCCTAATATATCCATCAGGTGTGAATATCTGACCCTGTATGTTGCGTTGCCTCAGTGCTTACTGCCTGGCTGCAGCTCAAGCTACCTCGACCTACAAAATAATTTCCAGCCCCTTGCTAAAACAACAAGGAACTGTCCATTTGTCACTTAAATGTTTTCCAGTCCCCCATCTAGCCAAACTCTTTCTCTTTGGCACCACTTACCACTCAGTAAACCTCAGCCAGCAAAAAAAAGTTGTTTCCTTGTTTATAAAATAAAAAGAAAAGAATGATTCTCTGCTTCAGAGGCCTGGGGACCTTGTTTACCCTCCAGCCTGGAGTGAGTTTTTATGGGCAGGTTTATAAACCCCTGCACAGCCAGCTCTGTAGTGCTGCTAGACCTTTCAATGTAGCTGCTTTTACACCTCTGCTCTGACAGGAGCACCACTGTGGCTCTCAGGGATAGCAGCAGAACAGACAGACGTTTTTGGCCATTGGCAAGCTCGTGTGTACTGCAGAAACCTTTATCTTGCTAAGGGAGTGGAGCCCTTGTAGTGTCTTGGTGGGGCGGGGGCAGGAATTCAACATGAACAAGGCAGACCCATTCCAGTTCTGCCAAAGCTGCTGTTTTGCCCTGATTTTTTGAGCCAGAAACTTGGTAGAGTGTGTAAGGGAAAAGCTCTGGGATGAGGCTTGTTCTAGATCTGTCACCAGCAGTGTTCTGTCAAGAGTGTCACAGCACTGAGGACCTGCAAACCCCTCAGTGTTCCCTGTGCCCCCTCTGGCATGTTTTCTTCTGCAGCCTTTGGTTCATCCTTATCATAAATCCTGTAGGATTTAACTTCTAGCTACTGATCCTTTTGACAGTAATGGACCATTAACTAACTAGACATAAAATTGGAAGTGTAAATCCCTCTGCCTTGGGGAATTAGAAAGCAGGTTTAGGATGCAGGCCATGAAATGCAGGAGTTCATTGTAATCGCAAACGAGGCCTGATTAACTCTGCCTGCCCAGCACCCTGTGCCAGCTGATGAACACCAGACCAGGACCTGAGGCTGGTTCTACAGGACATTTGTAAGTGCCAGGGGAAATCCTACAGTCTTGGTGCTTGAGCTTCTTTATCCCATTGCCAGGGCCTTCCCTGTAAGACAGTGAGGGAGTCTGGGCTGCTGAGGGATTATCTCCAGACATTGGTGGTGCTCTGATTGGAAGTTTGGTGCATTTTCCTTGGCTGGGATAAGGAGAGAAGGGAAGGCCAGAGGTGAAGGTGCCTCTGCTCCCAGGGAATGACATCAGGGAGAAGGATGAGGCGATGGAGCAGCTCTGCAGGTTGGTGTGTCCAGTTCCCAGCCCTTCCTGGGGCCTCCAGCGATGTCACAGGGCTCTGCTCTGAGTCTCTGGGAGTGAGTTTGCTTCTCTCTCTCTTTACTAGACCTTGAGATCAGTGCCCACTGATTAAAAAAGTTAATTACCTTCCTCTTGCAGAAATGACTCTGCTTTCAAGGTCTCCCAGGCCCGTAATTGAGCATCTTTCTTTGACAGAAATTTTGATTGAATTGCAGTGAGTCACCAGTAGAGCCAGGCTGGCCAGGTCAGACAGGGATGTCTTCAGGGAGCCAGCTGGGCTCTGCATGTGGTGAATGGAGTGGTCCCAAACTCCCCAGGAACAAGCAACTGCATCAGAGAGAAGAGAGGGAATCGGGTTCAAAAGCAGGGCTGGGTGGAGTCTGCGTTTGTGTGACCTCCTGGGAAGTGAAGTGCCTGGTGTCCCTGCACACCTGAGCCAGCCCCACCACCTGTGTGTGCTCCAGCATTTCCTTGCTTACCCTGGATGCCGTGGCCACGCTCCTGAGCTGAGTGCCTGTGCCATTTATCATGTCTGCAGTGCAAGAGCAACTGGAAAAAGTGTCTGGAATTTATCACCGATGGCAGGAGCTTTTGTCTGTAATAAAAACCATTTTCCCCCTCCTCTCTTCTAGAGCTTTTCTCCTTCCCTTCTCTCATTATTATTATTATTAAGAAGCTTAATGCCATATGTCTTGCTGTTTCATAAATAACCCCTGTAATCAAACAGCACTGGGTAAATGGGCAGTCCAGCTTGTGCAATTTGTTTGACAAAATGAATCCAGAAGAATATGTGTCTGTGGAGGAAAGACAAATAGAGCAGCTTGGATGAATGTGTTAACCAAGAGAAAAACGGCTTGGCAGAGCAGCTGATGCTATTTTTATCCATGCAAATGAAGTTCAGGGCTAGTTTATTAAAAATACAGTACAGAACTTGCCAGAATGGCCAGCGTCCCCTGGGATGGAGAGCAAGAAAGGTTCTCTGCCTCCTGAGGGCACAGGGGGTGCAGCTGAGGAGGGAGTGAGGTGCAGCCAGCCTGGAGTGTGCTTAAGCTGCCAGGTGGAGGGCTGGGCCTGGAGCATCACCCAGGTGGCAGGAAGGGAGGGGAACACCAGCGCTAGGCTGGTGTCCTGGCAGCCAGCCATCCATCCATCCATCCATCCATCCATCCATCCATCCATCCATCCATCCATCCATCCATCCATCCATCCATCCTCAGATCACAGGAAGATCCCAGAGCTACCTGAGGCTCAGGAGAGACAGCTCCGGGCAGGGTGTGACCGTGATAAATCCCAGATAGCCAGGCTTAGATCTGGGGCTTCCTGAGCAACTGGGCTGCTGCTCCCTGTACCATGCTCCAGGTGCTCCTGAGTATCCAAGTGAACTTCCTTGGGCAGGAAAAGCTGAAGGAAGCCTTTATCACCTCCTGCAAGGCTGTCTCTGCAGTCTCTTCCTGGGAAATCCATCCCAGAAGACGCTGAGAGCCTGCCTTAGCCTGGGAGGTGCTGCAACCTAGAGGAGAAACCCCTTGGTTCTGCAGCAGGGCCCTGCCTCTTCCTCACCACCAGCCGGCACTACAGGCTCTGGTGCCTGGCCGGGCTGCCGTGTGCGGATGAAGAGGAGCATTTTTCATTGATGAGAAATATCTCAGCTACTGCTCCCTGCAACTCACCTTTTGTGGATCTGCCCCGTGGCCAAGGCAGCTGAAAAGCTGAAGTTTTAATCAAAGCAATGAATTTGTTTCTAGGGATTGTGTAGAGGGGGATGTTTCCTTGCCTTCCCACCTCCTTCCTTCCCTCAGAATACTTGAGGTATCTTTGCTCTGACTTTGCAAGCACAACATTACCCTGTGGGCTCGAAGGGAAGCCTGTGGGATGATGTGCACACCACCGGGTGCAGGGGGGAAAAGCAGAGGCTGGGTCTGAGCTGTGTGCTGGAGGTAGAGGCAGGCAAAGCTGCAGTGCAGGTGGCTCATGTGTTGGACTGCACATCCACAGCCAGGGATGCTGGCTCATTAGTTGAGGAAACACCTCTCCCCTGGCTGCTTCCCTCCCCCTCCTCCAAGTGGGAATGCAGCCCCCATCCTTTTTCCCCATTCCTGGTGTGCATGAGTATTCTTTTTAAAGTGGCAAGCTGAATATTTTAAACAAACACTGCTTAAAATCTATAATTTATGGGCAAAGCTTCAGAAGAGGAGATCAGTCATCTCTTGGTGCTGAGGGTGTCTCTCCATTCGAAGCAGCCCCCACTACTCTGTTCCCAGTCAGATTAGGCTTGGGCATGGCAGCTCTGAGCAGCACCCAGAGAATTCCCAGCTCTGAATGAAGGAAAACCAGTCTGTCTTCTCATGCAGGCAGGAACAGCTCCAAGCCCTCCACCAGTGGGACAGCCCTCCTGCTAGCCTGCCTGGAAGCAGCTGGCTGGGCCCCAGAGCTGGGCTACCTGGCACAGCTTTTGGAACGGGGGGTTAGGGATCTGCAGCCCCCCTTCAGCTCCCACCTCACCCCTTACTTAAAGCCTGAGGGAGTCAGGTGAGGAGCCTGAGCTGGCAGAGGCTGAACTCCCAAAGCTGGCAGATGAGACATGAGAAGCTGAATCAGGATCTGGACTTGAGCTTACAGGCACTGCTGGTCACTGGGAGCAGACCCTGCCTCTGCTGTCCTTCTCCTCCCTGTGCCCCTGCATGTTCCCCAAGCTGAGCTGCATGTGGGAGGATTCCAGGCTTGTTCATTAATGGGAGTGGAGAGACTTTTGCTTCGATTAATTAATTTGCTGCTCTTCCCCATTTTCAGGACCATCTTTTATTCATGGCCAAGTAGCTCAGACACTGCTGCTTGCTGCCTGTTCAGGATGCTGGCATTAATATTTCATCCCAGAGCCTGCTCGTGCTGAACAGAGCTCATGTCCCACGTTCCTGCCTCTTCCCAATGATCTCCTGCCCTGGCCCAGCTCACATTCCAGCCCCAGGCTGGGTCTCCCTGTCTCTCCACCACTTGCATGGCTTCTCCTAGGATCATATTGCCTGGGAATTAAATGTGGCACACTTGGAGCTGGTGCTTGGAGCTCACTGCCTTTGTCTCCTGTGGCTCTGGGCAATCAGCCCTGCACAGAGGGTGTTGTGCTGGCTGTGTGAATAATGGGTTCTGGGAGCAACTTGTGATATCAAGCAGCAGGGAAAGGGGAGTGACTCTCATCCTGCTGTCCCCTCCCAGGAAGGCAGGATATATATTTCAGTTGCCAGAGGAGCAGTGTGGTGCTGTGGCTGCAGCCTGGGAGAAAAGAAGGCTGCTGTACCTTTCAGGGCAGCTGCAGAAATGAGGAAATGGCACTCCCCTGCTTCTTCACCTCTCTCCTGGCTCCTGTGCATGCACTCCCCAGCATTCCTTAGTTCTGCAGGGCTCCAAGGCCAGCAGCAGCCTTTGCCTGCAGCCCTGCAGCCCCAGCAAAGCTCCATGTCTGAACGAGGGCAGGCCACAGTGCAGCTGTTTGGAGTGGCACTTCATTTACTGAATGGCAGCTCCATAATCCTCTTCAAATAAAAGGACTGTGGAGTCTCTGTACTGGGAGCTGATGGAAGGCTTTGCTCTCAGGCAGGTGGCACAAAGGGAGTATCTCCTTGCTGCATGTAGGAGTTCCTGGGTTTTGCTTGGGCTTTGTTATTTGATTATTTGTTCTCTCATTTGTCACAGGGGCTAGCGGATGTGATTCGTTCTCCCCGATTAAGGCACTTGCTTTGGCAGGGAAACCTTTCCCAGGTCTCCTGGGATGGGATAAGAGGCCTTGCAAGGCACAATCTGTGCCCTTCTCTCTTCATCCCAGAGATGCCAGAGCCAGTTCCTGGTACATTTTCCCTCTCTTCAAGAACAAAACAGCACAGCAGCTCATGAAATGTCGGGCCCCAGCCCTCAGGCTCAGAGGCTGCAGTGCTGCCAAACCAAAGCATCACCTTAAAAGAAGTCTCCAGGTTGGACTGGGAAAAATGTGGAGTTGGGAGGAAAGGGTGGAATTGTGTTGGAGAACATGTGCACATGCCTGTGCATCCAGACGTGTAGTGGGGACACGTTCAATTAAGGGAATGTGAGTGTAGGTTGCAGGATGTGGAGGCTGCAAGTGGCAGAATCTCCACAGCCTCATTAAACTCTCATGTCCAAATTAAATGTCAGATTTGCATATTGGTTCTGTGTTTTCAGGCCCGTTATGCAGCAGCCAGGAAGAAGCTGATCATGGGTGGGGGTGCTGTGGGTATCCAGATTGCAGCCTCACTCCTGAGGGCTCTGCAAAGCCAAGCACATGAAATTTTAGGGGGAACAAGGGATTAAACTTGGTTTTACAAGAGTCAGGGCTCTGTGCCTCAGTTCCTGCA
Source organism: Hylia prasina (assembly GCA_013397195.1). Classification (NCBI taxonomy): domain Eukaryota; kingdom Metazoa; phylum Chordata; class Aves; order Passeriformes; family Sylviidae; genus Hylia; species Hylia prasina. The sequence continues at coordinate 9,967 of VYXD01006149.1, forward strand.
GGTGGAACTGAGAACTGCACGTGGTGGGCAGTGTTGTGTTGTCCAGGATCCCAAAGCAGCTTCGGTGGGTTTTTCACTACCCCCTTTCTTTCAGGAGACAGAGGAAGGGCACAGCACTGCCTGGACTCTGGTTGTACAGCTTCACCTCTGGGAAGCACTTGATAGTTTTCCCCAGGCTGGATTCCAGTCAGATCATGTTCTAATCCAGGTTTAATTACCTGTGAGGACAGACAAGCCTCTTTCCTGCCTCTTGGGAAGCCCAGGCAGCAGGGTAGCATCGGGAATTGGGACAAAGCCAATGCAGCCCAGGTTGGTAAGCCCCTGATGTGCACAGGAATTCCCATTGTGGCTGGAGACAGATAAATGTGTCCAGGGACTGAACTAAGCAGCACTGAGAATCAGTGATCCAGCACCTGAGAGAGGCTCATCCCTCCCTGCGGGTAGTGGGAGGTTTCCCTGGCTTTGTAGTGCAATGCTGATTATCCATGCCAGTGGTTTGGCTGCAGAGCCAGGGGTGGCAGCAGCAGGAGAGTGCTTCCCAACAGCATGCTGGAGGAGCTAAAAGAAGGAAAAGATTCCTGGTCACCTGGCTACACTGTTGTGTTCTGCCCCAGTGTCCCTGCTGGGACCTGAAGGAGCCATGCAGCCCATCTGTTTCAGTCCCTGGAAAGAGAAGGGAAGCAAGGAGGAAGAATGAGGTCTCTGTTGCTCTGGGAAGCCTGTGCCTGCTGCCCCGCACAGCTGTGAAGCGTGTCACATCCCTGATGGGCCAGATGCTGAAAGATGCTGAACATCCTTAGAAGGTCAAACTCAGAAGACAGAAAACCCTCCTGGCTAATTCCGAGACACAGCAGTGACAGGGCCTGCACGACAGGAGACACCCGGGAGGCAGAGCAGCTCTGAGTCAGCTGTCTCCAGAGAAAGATTTGTCAATGGCTGGGCCAGTTTTCACCAGCTCCACAGCTGGTGGCAGTTTCTGCACTTCATTCCACAAGCTTCTTGTGTGGCTGATGTGCTGCTCCCTGGAGGGAAGTCAGGGGATGGGACTCCTCCTTTCTCACTGGGGGTCGGTGCCTGTGGACTTTATCCAAGCACTCTTTGCACTGTGGTACCATTTCCTCAGGAGGAAAAGGGGCCCAGTAGCAGGGAAGAGCCTGCAGGCCTGGGCTGGGGAGGTGGAGGGTCTGAAGCATCTTTTCTGGCCACCTTCCCAAGTGCTGCCTGCCTGTGAGCCCTGGCTCTGAGTGCAGCCCACAGCTCACCACCTTAGGCCAGGCTCTGGGCAGGTAAGGACAGAGTAATTCCAGGGGAGTTGCTCCAGATTTACATGATTGTAAAGAGAAAGGATGCAGCCTTAATTAAACTTCTTTGGAGTCCTAGGAGGGGCTGGAATAAAACTTTGAGATCTGCCTGTATGTCAGTTGTATAATTCCTTCTGGTCCCAATTCTCCTATCCATAAAAGCCAGAGTACCTCCTGCCTTGGTTATGAGGGATGCAAACCTTGCAGGGCTGAGACTGCTCCTGCCAACCACCCCAGCATCCAGGAGAGTAGTGGAAGCCCATATGCTGCTTCATCCCTGATCCTGGGTGGGCAGAACTGCCCGTGGAGCAAAGCCCACATTTCCCTTCCAAGTCCCCAGCTGTGAGACAACATCCAGCTCCCTCAGCCCACAGTGGTGGCAATCCCAACAGCTTCTGTGCCCTCCAGGCATCCCTTGGTGCATTCTCTTCCAACACCAGAGGCTGATGTGCTGGCTGCGTGGTGGATGAGAGCATCCCTCATGGCACAATGGAAGGAGTGAGCCTGAGGCTCCTGCAGGCAGGAGAGCAAGCCATAAAGGACAGCTGAGGACAAGGGGCCCCAAACAGGAGCTGTGCCCACTTTTAATGTGCCTGGCCTTTTGTGTTTGCCTCTCTGCATGCCGGGAAGGAAACTGCTGTCTCTGTATCCATCTTTCTGTCAGAAAATCCTTAGGCTGTGAATAGATTTACTCTCCAATCTGTGAGCTGGTTAGCACCAGGCCTGCAGTGGGAGGAGGTGAATGACTCTGGAGGGCTTTATTGGCAGGACAGTGCTCTGGAGAGGAGGCTGGCTCACTTGCTATCCATGGGATCCTTCACTGGTGGAGACAGCCTTGGGGATAAGGAGTTGTGGATAGTCCAAGCTGGCTACAGGCTTGACCCTCCTTTCTATGGGAAAAACCCTGGTACCCACTTTATTTCTGTAAGAGTTGCCTGTCTGTAACACCCAGTGAAGTGTCACTCTCTCCGTGGATGGCGATGCAGGAGTCTCCTGTTCCCTTGTGTTTCAGGCCCAGAGCTATTTGGCTACCTATAAATAAGCAGCCAGGTAGGTTGTGAAAAGGACACCAGCATGGAGTGCTTGCTCAGCCTGTGCTTTCTGTCACTGCAGTGGTGGTGCAGACAATCCCTCAGCTGCCGTGGCTGGATTCCCCAGGGGCTGTTGTTAATGCTGCTTTCCCAGCTCTTCCACTGAGCTGTCTCTGCCTGCTGCACTCATATAATCAGGAGCTGTAAAACCACTGACAGCTCCAGAGACCAGAATGGAGATTACAAGCAACATTAAAATTAAAAATGGGCCAGAGTCACCAAGTTGTCTTCATTAGGCGGCTCTGTTTTATTTGTGGCTTTTACTGCCAAATAAATAATCTTTCAGGTGAGTTAGTTAAGCTGCCCTCAGGAGCAAGACAAGATGGGTGAGGAGAGGCGGTTCAGCGCAGCCTCTGGGATTCCTGCCACAAATCAGCCAGTCTGGAAACGGCAGAACTGGTGTCAAACCAGGATTAAAACCTTAAAATCCCACCAACACTCAATGCAGAACGACACAGAACAGTCCCCTCCCCTGAGCCAATGCAGAGCTGGCTTCAGTGCTGACAGTGAATTCAGCCATTCGAGGCTCTGCCTCCCTCACAGGCACTCTCTGTCATCTGCATTCCTTTGGTTCCTCAAGGCTTTTTCCTCTCCCTTTCTGCCGGGCTTCTGGCTTTAGCAATGCTCCTGGGGAAAGCATTAAGGAGGGGCAGCACTGTGGATACTTAAGGGCAATTTTAGAAGGCAGAGCATGTTTGCCCCAGAATATTCCAGGATTTTCTGTGGGGAAAGTGCACTGGTCATACACTGACCAGGTGTCAGTGCTTGTGGATTGTGTTCCAGGTGGATTGCTGATAGAAACTGCAATGCACGAAGAGGTTGGTTTGACTCTGCATCAGAACCAGATGAAGTCTTTGCTTTGTTTCCTCTTTGCAGTTCTAGACCCTTTCAAACCTCAGGCTTGGATCAAAAAGTCTCTTGCAAACAAGAGCAAAATCATAGCAGTGATGCTGCTGACACTGCAGAGAGGCAGAAGAAAGGTGCTAAAATTCTCTCTTTGCTTCCTTCCTGGTCTGGGGTCCTGTGTCCCCAGTTACTCCTTGACTCCTGGCCCAAAATCATGGCAAACACAGGAATCCAGCCCTCCCACTCCTGCCACTGTGTCAGAAAAGCTTCTCTGTACTATAAAGTCAGGTATTCTCTGATTATCTGCTTCCTCATCAGAAAACTGCTTTAATGAAATTGAAATTCTTTGCAGGAAACGCTTCCATAAATAAGTCAATTTTTGCAAGAAACATGATAGCAAACATATCTGTAGGAAAGAATGAAAGATACTGGTGAATCATCCCATTTCAACACTTCTAAAATGAAAAAAAAAAAAGCCACTTTACATTTTGCTCAGAAAAGAAAGTTAACTGATATTGGAAAAAAAAAAAAAATCACAAAGGCTGACCTTGTGTGGGTGCAGATAGTGAAGGAGCTCTTGTCCTCCTGCTCAAGGAGTCCAGACCAAGCTCAGCTGAATGAACTTCATCCTTTCAATACAAAACAGGTCTTTTCCCAACCACCCTTTGACTTTTAAATACCCTTCACTGCAAAGCCAGAGCTGCGAGCAGGCACCTTGCACAGTTTGAAATGACACCTGCTATAGGATGAAAAATAAACAGTGTGGGAAGTTGTGAGACACTTGGTCATCTGTCCCCAGCAGTTTGGGGACCTTTCCCTTGGTGTGTGCCACGGTTCTGCTCACGTGGCTGCCTTTGGCTAAGGGAGACTGCCAGGGGGCTGTCATGGACCATCAGGAAAAGTTCAGGAAGCCCTCAGGAAGAGTTTCTTCATGGAAATTGGTTGTCAGGCATTGGCAGGGGCTGCCCAGGGAGGTTTGGAGTCCCCATCCCTGGAGGCGTCCAAGGAACAACTGGATGTGGCACTCAGTGATCTGTCACAGGTTGGACTCCATGATCTTGGAGGCCTTTTCTGACCTTAATGATTCTGTGATTCTGTGATCAAATCTGGATGCTGATTGGCACTGGTGCAGATGTGCTTCCCAGCCCCAGTTTTGTCATTCAGATTTCTCTGTGCTTCTCACTGTCTGGGAAAAAAAAAAAAGTGAGAAAAGAGAAAAGCAGCTCCCAGCTCCATTCCCTAAGGATGTGTGAAGCTGACGAGGAGGTCCTGCACAATAGCAAGAGAGGTTATTCAAGCCTTGGAGATGGGTCTGGTTTCACTGGCACGGATGCTAGACCGTAATAAATCCTCCCTGCTGGGCTCCTGCACGTCACATATGACAGAGGGCAGGACAGAGCCCAGGGCCACGCTGGCAGTGCCTGAGTGTCCCCTCCCTGCTGCAGAGGTTGTGAGCACGAGGGGAACTCCCCATGGCTCAGTGGGAGCTGTGGCTGGGAGCTCCCCGGGGAGGCAGCAGCAGAGCCTTCCTGCTGCGTGCCTCTGTGTATCTCTGTGTGTTTTCTCCCTGGCAAAATCGAATCAAATCGTTCTTGGCTCATCTGCCAGGGCGTGAGGGATCTCCCTCCTGCCTGTGCCATGAAGGACTCGTCACCCTGTGAGTCCAGAGGGGCACAGCACGAATGGCTGTGCTTGTCCCCAGCTGTGCTTTGAAGGGGGTGGTTCTCATTCCTGTAACGTCCTATTGTGAGGGGATTTCATTAGCTGTGGTTTGTTCCCTCAGCAGACACAAATGAGGTTTTAATTTTTTGTGTACAGGCGCGAGGTGGTTTTTGTTCATCACATCGGGAGCCCTCGCAGGCCTCCCACATCAGGAGCTGCCTCCAAGAGGATGGAGAGGGTCAGACAAAATATGGATGATATTCCAGAAGTGGCAGCATAGGCTGCAGCTTAATATGAGCTGGGGTTCTTTTGTTGTCACAAACACATGGCACTACAGTGTGCCCTTCCTCTGCACTTGCAGTGTTCCTGTCTCCAGCAGAAAGCCCCAAATCCCAGCCAGAGGAGAGTGTGTAGATGCTGAGAGGGCTGGGGAACAAACCTAAGCCTCTCTAAATCTTTCCAGAGCCTCATTTCCTTCTGCTCCTCATCGTCTCTCTCCTCTCTTCCAGCACCCAGAAGCACAATGGCATTTACTTTCTCACTTAATGTCAATATTTGCTTTGCTTTGGAACTGTCTGTTTAATAATAATAATTCCTAAGCACAGAGGAGAGGTGAGGCCTCTGTAGCTTCAGACTGGGAAGAGTGGTCCCAACACTCACATTTTCTCTACTTCCTCCTAGGGTTGGAGCAGCAAAGGGAACATTCCCAGACTTCAGGATCCTCACCACAGACAGCTTTCAGTGGAATGCCAGTGCATCAGGTTCTTACTCCTGTATGTTTTCCTTCCCTCCCTTCCTTCTGTGATGAATGCTGTCTCTGAGACAGGCAGCTGCAGAGGGAGATGCAATTTCTCTTAGCTTGCCAGCCATCAATCTCCTGAACAATACCCTGCTAATGAAATGGCAATGTTATCACACGCCTGTCACCAGCAGTAATGGGGCGGCCCTTCCAAACTCAGACCAGAGAGAGGAAAAGCAACGAGAGCTCTGGAGTTTGTCTTCAGGGTGTGATTCCTCCTGAAGGCTTTTAACAAACTCTGGGCATCCTTCAGTGCAGAACTGAGAGCCCCCAGGTGAGGTTTGCTGGCCACCTCCTCCCACTTTGCAAGGACAGAAGTGTCCACACATGGTCAGCCACTGTCCTGTAGGACCACGCTGAGTTTTCATCTGAATTCACCGTGTGGGCACCCATGGTCATGCAAGGAGCCACCTCCTCCTGTCTCCTTTGGGAACTGACATCACCAAGTGGGCCAGAAAGTACTTGATGCTTCTTCCTTTGAAAAGCAAGTGGTTTTTAAAAGGATAGACTCTTCCCTGACCTGTTGCTATTCCACCTCCTGCTTTTTCCCACTTGGAGCTCTTCAGATTAGACAGCAAAGAGCTCGCTGAGTGGCATTTTGTCCCTGAGGCCCTTCTGTCCATGATTTCAGTGAATCCCAAGGCACAAAGCACAGTGACAAGGCTTTCTGCTTTGCATGGCTTGTTTCTGTGCTGAGAGATTCACTGCAGCCTGCTGAGGTGATGGGGACACACTTGGAGCTTGCAGGAGGCGTTGATCAAAGCAGAGGTGTTACCTGGGCCCTGTGTCTTGGGGCAGGCTCTCCTTGAATGGTGAAGGACTTCCACTTAAAATAAAAGCCCTGGATGTGTGAACAGATGGTAGCAGCTACTTGGAGAGAATGAGAGATGAGGGGAAGTTACCAGAGGGACAATCTTTCTCAAACTTAGGGCTGCCTCCAGACAGGAAAGGTGAGCTACCCTGTAGGTCTCACCCTGCTTTGGATCACGCTGAGAAAACACCTGTGGTTTCTGTGCAGGATCAGCAGGAGAAACTCCAGCTTGTTCTCCAGGTTTCCCACAGCCAGATGAGGCACTGAGAGGCTGAGCAAAGCCTGAGCCCTCCTTTTTCTGAGGCTGATCTCTGCTCAACATCCTCCTGCTGCCTGGATTAACACCGGGAAGAGGATGACACCTCCAAGCTGTGAGAAGTGCCAGAAATAAGGTGCTTGGAGCATTTCCTTCTGTGTCTGGCAGGTACAAGTGAAGCTGAGGGTGCCAGGGGGTGCAGAAGTTAAAAAAACTTGTGCAAATCTCCTCAGTGCATCCAAGGTCACTGAGGTTCCCAGGATTTCTCCAGCAGATGGATGCAGCCTGATTGCTTCATCCTTTAGAAATCATGGTTTACATGACTGCTCCCATTCTAGCTCCTAGCTAGAAAAATTATTCTTTTTTAGTAATAATTGTCACTGAACACTGAAAAACAACCATGAGAAATGACCAGAATATAACCTCTCGAGAGTGCTGTAAAATTTTTTGTTGTTTATTTACTTTAGGGGGAAAAAAAAAGAAACATCAAAGGGAAGAGTAAGAAATCTAAGGCTCTGCGATGAGAGAAAAATGCAATTTACTTTTTAAAGCTCTTTCTGATTTTAAAGTGATATACGGAAAAATATAAATGGTTCTAGAAAACTTCACCAAATAATAGAGAGAAGAGAAAATAACTGCAGTGAAGGGCAGTATATTGAGGGTCATATCTGCCTCCATCTCCCGTAAAACAATATTTGCTGCAACAAAAGCAGGGGTATTTTAGTTATTTATTGTCGTGTCAGCTACAAAATATTAAGGAAGTAAAAAAATTTTAATTTATCCTGGATGGAGTCTGGTGGTCGAGAGAGTGCCCAGGAGCATCAGACTTGAATGCACAAGCCAGGAGGGATGAGGAGAGCAGGAAAAGCTTCTGAATAGGGAAGTGGGACCGGTCCCTTTCCTTGAAGTCGGTCCAGGGAGTGCAAGGAAAAAAGGTGAAATGTCACAGCACCTGCTGGGAGAGGGCTGGGCTCCCTCAGACCCCATCACACCACAGGTAGACCATAACAAGCAAGATTTGAGTGCCAGGAATCCACCACCTTTTAGAAATGGAGTGGTGTCAGCTCTTCCTCACCCCAGTCTGTGCACTGAGGGTTCAGAGCCTTTTACAATCCAGCCCACGAATAATCTTGTCCCTTTTATGTCTCTTCTTCACACAGCTGGTATTTGTCATTAGCACATTTTATTAGTCTTTGTTCCCCACCCCCAGTAAAAAAAAAATCTTAATAAAATGCCAGAACACATACTGAGCAGAAGAACAAATTGTTAATGCAGTCATTAAACAAATACACCTTTCCTCCAGTCTTTGGATGGAAATTAATTACCCTGCTGGAACTGAAACCTGGATGTGTGCTTTGACTGACAGCTGGGGGTCATGTCTGGAGCCTTTTTTAGAGGCTGCAATCAGAACTGGCCCCTTTTTCAGTCATGAGGAAGGTGATGGCAGGACTCTGAAAGATGAAACAACATGAGATCCTGGGAGTTGGGTTCACTGTCAAAGGAGCAAGAGCTTGCTAAGCCCCACAAGCAACTTGTGGGATTTCTCCTTGGCTGGAGGCAAAATCCTGGGCTAGCTGAGTCTTCTGTCACAATTAACATCAGTTTCCTTTTCCTGCCTCCCTTTGCCCATGGGAGGGCAGGATCCCACTTTACCCTGGAAATTAAACACCCCTGGTCCCAACCAGCTGCATCCCCCCATGAGACAACAGAGCCCCACAGGGCCAGACGTCCCTGCTGCCACCAGCCCCGTGGCTTGGGGACACTACAGGACATGTAATTGCTCTGCCCCATGCTCTGGGTGCATTACCAGTCCAGGAGCATGAGATAATGAACCTTTTAGCTGGGAGTAAAGAGGGAGAAAGAAAGAGAATGAATGAGCCGGGCAAGAGAGAATGACTCAGGATTCAGTTAGTTAATAAAGGGATTGCAGAAAGCAAGGTGAAGAGACAGTGGTAATTTTATGCACTGCCAGTCAGGCCCATTTGTCCTGGGAGCAGCTCCAATTTCTCTCTGAGCTGTTCTTTTTTCTTTAGAAATGGAGCTGTGAAAGGGGAAGAAAAAAAACCCTCCCTGATTAAAATCAGCACCCAAAGTGACAAGGAAAAAAGCCATTTTAATCTCCTCATCCATAGATGGATCTTCTCCCAAATAAGTGAAACAAAAGGGGATTCAGAATATTGGCCAGTCTTACACAGCACTGGCTGAAATCATCCAGACTCTGATGGCAGTCTTGTCATATCCCAGCCCCAAGCACAAAACAAAGCCAAATTTCATCTTTACAACTATTAATTCCCACTCATACATGAATCTCTCTGCTCCGCCCTCACCCACTCCCCATTCATTCATGACCATTTAAGAATAAACCTCCCTTAAACCCCTAATTAGCGCTGCAATTTTGATGTTTTAGCTCTACAACTGGTTCAAATCTTCCTCTTGTTATTAAATATTCCTACTCCTCCATCACAACTCCTAACCCCTGAGCTGAGGCCAGAGGAAGACAGAACTGGGTATCTATTGCTTTGAAACTCAGCTTTTACCAGATACTTGAGCATCAGGGGGCAGTGACATGTACTTGTCCCATAGAACTTTAATTTCTGATTGAGAAGAAAAGAAAGCTTTTTGGGGAAGACAGCAGGAAAGGCATTCCTGTGTTTAAAAACAGGCATGGATTATCTCTTGCAGTCAATGGGAAACTGTGAAAAAGTTGGACACATAAATAGGAAACAGGATGGACACATAAATAGGAAAGTGTGAGTGTTAAATTCTGCCTGAGTCATCCTTGGATGGGACAGTTTTGCACCAGATCTCTGGGCAGGTGGATGTGTTTGCCCATAAATTCCATTTCCCCTCCAGCTGGCCCAGTGGCAGGGAGCTCCTGAGCTGGTTGTGCACATCCAGACCAGGCTTTTGATCTCAACACAAATGCCCTGACCAGCCACAGCAGTGCTTGGTGCAAGGATGAGTGGGATTGAGCACATAAATCACCGTTTGTGTCTGCATGCAGGTGCAAGCTGCTAACACAGGAGTATTTCTGCTGCAGGAGCCCATTGCCTTGTTTTATCCTGCCCTGTCCTTCCCTGGCTTGGCCACTGGTCAGTGTGGATGGCAGCTGAGGCAGGAAATGAGAACACTCAGGGCTCTTAGAGAAGCTTTCAGGGCTTGTCTCCAAGGGAACAAACAGAAAGGTCCAGGGGCAAAGCCAGAGCAGTTCTTAAAGAGGATTTAATCTGATGTGGGCTGCCCCTAAGCACAGGGTCTTGCACAAAAGGCTGAGAGTGTTCATAAGTCTGTTTAACCTCTCTTAACTTCCCTGCCTTTCCCCCTTTAACTGGATGAGCACAACGGCCTTGTTCTGGTCCTGATGACTTGAGTGCAAAAAGTGGGGTGGGATTTTTCCTCAAGGAAGGCACCAGCAGTGTGTGCCCTTTCCTCAGGGGCACAGAGGATATAAACCACTCATCAGCAAGCCAAAGGCTTTTATTTTTGTATCCATATACTTGGAGATGAGACGTGTGGAGCCTGGGAAATGCAGGCGAGCGGGATTTTGTCAGCCAGGAGGATGTTAATGTGAGGAGCAGCAAAATCAGGGGGTTTGTGTGATGTGGTTCAAGTTCCAGGGGACTTTGAGTCCCCTCTTTTATCAGCAGTGGTGTCCTTGAGTGGAGGCTGCAGCTCAGCTCCCTTCAGTCCTGGCACTGAGGCCCTGTGATTGCATTACAGGGAATTATCAGGTGGCTGCACCTGGCTTAGAGAGCTCCAAGAAGGCACAGGGGTGCAAAAGGGAAGGCAAAGCACCGGTGGTTTATGAAATTAAAGAGTTCACGAGTGCCAAATCCACATGCTAGAGTGGAACTGAGAAATGGAAGAGGTCTCAGCAACACCTTATCAGGAGGTAGGACAAGGAAATTGGAGTTGAAAGCACTGTAGTGCCTGATTTGCTATCTCTCCTCTGCACCTTGGCTGTAGGTTGTGCCTTTAGGGGTTTGTCAGGCAACTTGGGGAGAAATATTTTGTGTGTATTCAGTGGGTTCTGCTCACAGAGGCCTTAGTATGCACGAGGTGGAAAACCTGTCTGGAGAGATGGGATCCAGTGTCCCTTGTACCCTACAACAAACACAAACACAGGAGGGAAAAGGACAAACACTGTAACACGGGCTTCACACAGCTTTTTTGGAGATGGAGGATAAATTCTCCCCTGCACTTCCCCCGGAGCCTGTGAGCCTGTAAACACAACTGGTATTTGCATTGGAAATGTTATTGAGGGGAACAATTCCTGTTTGAAGGAGCCGTGGCAGCACCTGGCTGCTGCCTCCATGGGAGAGAGGCTGTGCAGGGGGGTCAGGGTGGGCTTTTCTTGTCTGCAGTGTGTGAAGGGAAGGAGAGGCCAGTTTCCCTCTGGAATACAAGACCCTGCTCTTCCTGAGAGAACCAGGCCAGACTGAGAAGGAAGCTGACAGAATCCAACAGATCCAAGTGCCTCTGGCAGGTACCAGCTGATGAGGAGACCTGCAGATGCTGTTAATGCAGGAAAATCTGAGGAGGTAAAAATCCTTCAGTGATGCTGCCAGAAAAACTGAGATTTCACTTTCTGCACGATAAAAATGGCTCAGCTTCCTGCTTTTACCTCGAGACTGTGGGTCAGGGAAGCAGATCAGGTTCTCCTTTGGTTTCCTCTATCTATCTCCACTCTTTCCTCAAAGGAAAAACCTGGAAAACCTTTTGATATTGCCTGATATTGCTGCGTTGTTACACTCTGGTTGCAAGCACAACGTGGGCCTGGTCCTGTAGCTGCGGGAGCAGCTTGGAGATGCTCAGCAATAATATCATGACTTGCTGGCAAAGGCACAACAGGAAATTGGAGTAGTAAAATATTTCCCTCCTCGCTGCACCCCATTTACATGTTCATAATGGAGGTTTTTAAGGCTCTAATGACAAGGAATGCTCGTTGCTGGGAGAGGATGATTGAAGCAGGGCCAGGGTGATTGCAGGCGGTGAGGAAGGGATGTTAATTACATCAAAGGAAGCGGGAGGGCAGCGCAGCTGGAGTGGCTGCTGTTTGCCACCCGGGGATGGGAGCTGTCCCTGTCCCCTGATCCTGGCACAGATGTGCTCAGCCACCCTCTCCAGACCTCAGCGAGGAGAAAAAAGCAAAGGAAAAAACCCCAAACAACAACAACAACAAAAATCTTCCAGCTGCAGCCTGCAACGGGAGTGAGCTGAATTCGTGCGCGGAAAACTGCTGGAGGATTGAGCCCAGCTCAGAGCAAGAACAAAGATGTTCAGGAGAGGCAAAAAGAGGGAAAGAGCCCTGGAGACATGGCTGAGGGCTCAGCCTGTTGAGCGAGGTGGGCCTAGGAGTGAACTGATGTGGTGCAGATTAAGGAGCTTCTGTTGGGTGCATATGAATCAGCGGCAGCCTTTGAAGCCGTGCAGAGGATGCTGTGGTTGTTTCATCTCTGGCAGCCAAGTTGTCTCCAAATTCTGCTTTCTGCCACCTTGCTGGTGGAGCAATGCCCCGGGGAGGTTTCTCCTTGGATGGAAATCTCCATCTGCATTCCTGGGAGATTATAGGGCAGGGTACTGCTATAGAAGAGGTGTTTGAGGAGTTGTGCACTTGGTGACAAAAGAGAGAGAGATAGATAGATAAAGGAGAGCCCATGAATATAATTCAGCATAACAGAAAATAGCAGAGAAAGGAGTTAATGTAAGGATGCATAAAAGAACAAATGAGAAAAGAAGTCCTTAGCCATTGCATAGAGCCTAATTTAAGTAGAGTATTCCCGATATTTCCTCTTTAAATAAATAAAACAGCAGAGCCCCAAGTGTTTGAGTTTTTCCCAGTCAAAGCCTTGGTATCAAACTTTCATCTATTCTTGACAGAGCAATTAAAGGGAGGGATGCAGGCTCTGAAATGTAGCCAAAAGGAGTAGACTGAATATTTAATACAGTTCCAGGCTTTGAAAGTCCCAACAAACCAGTGGAATGGGGAAGCTGGTGACAGTTTTATCTTAACAAGGAAAGGGAGGGGAAAAAAAAAAATCTTTTATTCCTGCCAGAAAGGATGGCAGGGAAACACAAACTGGATGGGAAACAGGCAGCACCTTTCCAGATTGTCTTCTTGGATGTCATAATAGCATTTCTCAAATGGTATTTGATGGAGAGCGAAGTGGATCTTCCCACCTGTCTTGTTCCACCTCTTGGTGCTGGAGAGACATAAATGTGGGGCTCTCTGAGGTTGTTTTCCATAGTGCTAAAGGAATAAAAAATTAATTTAGGGCTGAGGACAATCTCCTCGTCTGCAGCTTCTGCTCAGTGGCTGGGAGGGGGTGAAGGGAGAGCTGGGGAGTTGAACACGGAGTTAAACATGCAGGTTAGCTCGGCTGCCAGGGCTAAACCTACTCATTAAAGGGATTAGCCAGCAGCCCTGACTGGATTTAGGAGGGTGGCTGTTGCTATCAATAAGTAATCCTGCCTCCAATCCTCCCTGGTGGCTCGGGAAAGACAGGGAGCAGAGGAAGGGCGGGAGGGAAGGAGGGACAGGAAGGAATGAGAGGGATGATTTAAGGGAAATGCTCATCCCTGAGAGGGCATGGCTGGCTGAGGAGTGAAATATTCCTTCTCCCCGTGCTCTGGTGAGGATCTTGGCAGCTCAGGAATGGGGGCTCCACTTGCTCACTCTGTACAACCCTCCAAGGCAGCCTTGCTGGAGCAGGATTGTGCTGTTTGGTGACAGGGAGATTGAATTTTGATTAGCTCTGACACAGTCTCTTATAACCTTTTCATTAGAAAATTACCTTTAATAGAAATTGTTCTGACACCTCAGCAGCTTTTCCCCCTCATTCATTACAGACTCTCGTGCTGGGAAGGGAAGGGAGGGGAGGGAAATGGAAAAGTGCCTCTGTTTTTTCTGCTTGCATATTTATTAATCCATTTACAGTATAATCCATCCCCTGTTTACCTACTGACCTATTTGCTGACTTTTCTGTCTGTTCCTCTGCCTGCAGTATCCATCCAAACAGGTGATGTCTGCTTTCTTACTCTGAATTAAAATCCAGTTCTTTTTTTTCCTGTGAAATGCAATTTTTTGGAAGAAACATTGTTTTGGGGCAACTGCAATATTTCTTTCCAGTTTTGCCTTGAGAAGATAATAGTATAAAAGTCATGTTCTGACTTAAAATGAAAAATGAAGGTGTTCCTTTCTAACAGTGTTTCAAAAGTGTTTTTCTGCTTCATCCAAAGGCGTCTCTGCCTAATTTTTAACCAAAACTTCCACCCAGCTGATGGATGGATGAGTGTTGGAGGCAAAAGAAGCAGAGCAGGGATGGAAAATGTCTTCATGTTCTCATCTAGCATCAAAAACCAGCTGATACCATGTACAGCACAGAACAAATCGTGTCATCTCAGCCTCTCCCCAGATCTGTGTGATGGAAAGGAAGACCAGGTGTGGGAACATAAGGAATAATAGTTATTTGCAGAGCTCTTTGAGATCCTAAAAGGAAAAACCCTGGAGAGATGTAAAGTATTATTAAAAGGGCTGTAAGTTCTTTTCAGGCAGTTAAAGGGATAATAAATTCATTGCCCAGGAGATCTGGTAGTCAAAGTTCTGTGCAGAACGTGGTAAAAAGGGAAGACTTTGGGAGACTTTTGGGCTCTGAGCAGCTGGACAGTAAAGCCAGGCTTATCAAGTTAAGTCTTATCTTGGTTCTGGGTTAAAATCAGTTTTATTGTTTCAGCAGCCCTTTCATAAAGCACTAAATGTGTCTGGAGCTTGAGAATTTGAGCAGTTTTTGGTATTTAATCACATTTCAGTCAGGTGTTTGGGCCTAATTTCTCATCTGAATTTCTTTGGCTTCATCTTGAAATCATTGGGCTGTCTCTCTTTTTTCTTTTCCCCCAGATTAACGAGGCCTTTAGTACCTGCTATTGTCTCCCCACAAAGGCTTTTATCTGCTCTAGTCAAGTCACTTCTCAATCTCTGATAAACTGAAAGGATTGAGCTCTCTCTGCCACCCTCCAGGGAGGATGGATCAGTGCTCTCAGCGTACCCTGCATTTGCCTTTGATCTTTTCCAGGGAAAGCCCTGTCCACACACCAGCCCTGCTCCAGGGAATTCCCCCCCCCCGCTTTTTTTTTTTCCTCCCCCATATTGCTCTCCTTAGATCTTCGGGCTTCCCGCAAATTTCATTAGGATTAATTTAATTCTTCCTATCAAGATTATTGAGGGGAATTGAGTCCAAGGCTGGAAATGTGTTAAAGCTCCACTTGTGCCTCTGTCTCTCTCCCGCGTTCTCTCCTCCATGGACACCATCAGAAATAGGATTCTTAATCCATTTACCACGTGCTTCACTGATATCATATAACACTAATTTTTTAATCAGAAGGTTGTGAGATACAAAGTCAAACATCTTACAACAGCTAAATATATTATATCTTTGCAGTTACCCTTATCAACCAAACTTGTAATCTCATCAGAGAATGAAATCAGATTTGACTGACAAGACCTATTTTCCATAAAACCATGTTGACTGATGTTAATTATATTTCTGCCCTTTAATTCTTTATCAATTGAATCATATATCAGCTTTTCTGATTACTTTGCCAGGGACAGATGTTGGCTGGCCTAGATTCCCTGCTTCAGCTCTGACATCCAGGCACCAGGTCTGCTTTTCCTGCTGCAATTCCCCTCCTTTCCCGGGGAGCTGGGTAGGTGTGAGCTCTCACCACTCTGCGCATCCTCCTCGCCCATTCCCAGCCTGTTTTCCCTCTGCAAAGAGCACCGGCGCTGGGATTTGTGAAGTGAGGGTTTGTGTAAAGTTGTGAGTCCCTTTCCCTGGGAGCAGGCACGTCCCTGGGATGCTGCTGCAGCCTCTCTCTCCCGTGAGTTTGCAGACATCAGGAGCAATCAGCTCTCTCCTGCTGCCTGACAGTGGCGGATTTTCTTACATCTCCTGATAAGAGCTAACCTAGCATTTTACAACTGTATATCTGAAATTAGTAGCAGCTTAATCTCCCTCTGCTGGATCACTCAGAGGTGTAATTGTGCAGAAAAAAGGGGTATTAAAATGCAAAACGCTCTCCTATACTTCTTCCTGTTAAATCCCTTCTTCCTTCTATTCTTTTTATATTTTTTTTTTCATTTTACAAGAGGGCTTTTACTTTTTGCCTTCCCCCCACGTGTGTGTCTGTGTGTCTTCATAAAGAGAATGAGCTGGGCACGCAGAGAGAATAATTTCTATTTCTACATAAATCTCAGAAATTAATACTTAAATTCAAGCAAAAAATACATTCTTACACCTTTAATTTCCTCTCTTGAAGTATAATGAAAAAGCCTGATTATTTTTAATTCTTCCCTTTAATAATTCAGCAGTGGAGTGATTTAAAGCTGGGGACGATAATTACCTTTTCACTTTCCTGGTAAATGGAGTTTTAATAGAAATGGAAGCTCAAATGCTGGAATTAATTCAAACAGGTCAGCATCAGGTCATCCATAGCATCTTCTGTATAAATCATTTATCTGAAAAATGGCCTGCTTCTCAATTTCCCAGGAATCCCTACCCAGGGGCTACGTTTAAACAGAAGACTCAATGTTTATATCTTGTAAAGCATGAAGGGGGAAAAAAAAAGAGCAATCCACGTCATCTTGGACCATTTTTTATTTTTTTTTAAATGCAAATGAAACTGCTGTTTGAAGGACAGGGAAGCAGGGGCTTGTCTAGATTAGGGAAATTCAGCTGTAGCTACAATGATGGTTGGCTGTGGAAGCTTTCACAGATCCCATTATCTGAGCAGTTTGTGCTGCTCAGTCTATTTATCTTCATGCTACACCTGCTACATCTGCTTTAGAGGTGAGGGATGGAGGTGAGCAGTGTCATCTCCAGCTGAGAACAGACCCCCAAAATAAGGAGGAGGCTCCAACTGCTGCCCTGTGAGCCAAGGTCTGTCATGGAGAGAGGAAAATAAAGAAAAATACCTTATCAGCCCCATCCGTGGAGGTGTGTTTTGTCAAAACAAGGGGAAAGAAAAAGAAAAACAAACCCAGCAAGGCAGGTTTAGGCAAAGCTGCTCCTGCCCTGGGGATGGTGACACGACTGATGGACCGAGGATTCTCCTGGCACAGGGAGAAAGGCTTCACTGAGATTCCCACAGACAGCACCAAGGTCCTGCTCTCATGGATGCCACCGAACCTTCCCTGTGGGGGCTGAAACTGCGGAAACACCTCCCTGGGCTGCTTCCAGCTGGGATTGGTGTCCCTGCACCTCGCTGAAGTGGAAGGGGCTGGGCCAGCAGCAGGGTTTGGCTGGAAGCAGGCAAAGCATCCGGGGGGTTAAATTTTTCATGAGAGCTAAACATAAACTGCCTCGTCTCTAATTAAGCACTGGGACATGGAACTTTAAAGCACTCCAGCTCTGATTCGCCACAAGTGTGTGGTAATGATTTCTTTTCAAATGTCAAGCAGTTTTGTTTCTATTTCCTTTCATAAATAATTGGTGCTGAGCCGGTGGCAACACCAGCATCCAGCTGGCAGCAGGAGCCTCGTGATCCACTCCTTGCATCCAGCCAGGCACGGGGGCAGTTCCAGCAGATCCCAGGTGGGGAGAGAGATTTTCCTGCTCCCAGTGCAGGGAAGCCACCACAATTTCCTTGAGGCTTCTGAATTTATTGTATCGGGTGCTTTGTTTTCATTAAGGTGAACCCAGTGGTGGCAGGGAAAGGTGGCTGCAAGGGTGGAGGATGGCAAAAGAAACACGTGGTTTTCTGCAGGAACAAGGGGGAAATTTAATGCCTGAGGGCCAGGAGAATCCTGGGGAGTCCACACCTAAAAAAGTGCATGGCCAGCTGTGCTGTTCTAGCTGAGGGATCCAGGTGAGCCCTGCCCGTCCTGCTCAGGTACTGCACATCCTGGAGCCATCCCTGTGTGTTTTCTCTGCCTGTAATTCTCCACACCAATATTCCTCTATCCATTGCTGTTTACAGCCACGTATTATCCACCCCTGCCTGGGGAACTCAGGCAAATGATTGCATTGCTGGGATCCCCAGCCCTGTCAGTAAACACAAACACAGCTTCCAGCAATGACCCAGCTGTCATCAATTCAAGGGGATCAAACTGATGGCTTTTTTTGGGGGTGCTGCTTAAAATGCTGCAAGAGTGCTATATGTCATGAAAATGTTCATGGCAGGTCCATATTTACTGTCAGATGCCCTAATGAGACGTTAAATAATGTCCTTTTTTTGCTTTCCCTCTTTTCTGCTGTGTTGGAAGTGCTAAAGGTGAGTGCAGTCAAAAAAAAAAAAAAAGTGTTTCAGAACTGTATAAATGATCTTCTTGGAGAAAAGTGACCTGCTTAGGGACATCACTGCAGTGATGGAATTGATCTCCTGTCTGTCTTTCAAAGGAGTTTTTCAGATTTCCCAGACCCATCCAGCCAAGGAAGGCAGATGTTTAAACCCTGATTTTGCTTGCCTCTTGCTGCATTCCATATTTAGCCCCAGAAATATCTGAAGTGGTCATGCTGCCTATCTCAAGAGGGAAGGAAGAAAATAAATCAGACAAAATAGAAGCTGGGTTGTTTTGCTCCAGGCACGTTAAAGAAGCGTGTGTGTGGCCTTGTGCCTCAGCTGCAGGGCAGTGCCAGGGCTGATCTCTGTTCCTGGCTCCCCTGTGTCACACGGCCCCTGGGGACAGCCAGCTTGCACGGTCTGAGGTCACTAAGACAGAGACCTGTGCCACAGGCTTTTCACTCACAGATGCACTGGGTATAGATTTAAATAAAAATATAAATATCTATCTATACATGTGTGTGGAAGTCTCTGCATGCCCCGTTTGTAGCTCTGTATCTCCCCGTGCACATGTGCCTGTCCCATCCATCCCTTCCTGATGGGAGCAATGCAGTGGATGTCCCTCTTTCCCAGAGCCTTTCCCTGTGCTCTGGGTTCCATCCTCCCTGGCTCCCTGCTCTGGCTTTGCTCTGGCCCCTTGCACAAGCAGCCTTTCCCCCTGTCCCTCTCAGGAATGGAGAGCAGCCTCTCTCCTGTTCATGGAGCTGCTCTCTGGGGCTGATGGTCAAACAGCACCCGAGCAGAGGTTGCTGCAGCTCCCAGCTGCCAATTCCCCTGCTGTCCCTGCAGCAGGCCCTGCCAGCTGCCACCCCCTTGGTCCCCAGGCACAGACTGAACTGCCCCGAGGTCTGTCTGTGGCTCTGAACGTCCCTGAGCAAAGGTGAGACCGAGCTGTGTGCAGCACCCAGGGACGTGCCTTTGCTGGGATGAACCAGTGCTGCAGAGACCTCACTCCTCGTGTTCCATCCTCCTCTGGTCACCCCAGGTTTTTTATTGCTGGTCTCCGTGGAGGTGGAGCAATGAGAAACACAAAACAAACAGTGGTGCCTTAGGGCTGACCCTGCCTCACAGTGCACAGCTGGTGTTTATTTCTTGGTGTGTTTTCCTGGGTCCAAGAACTTCTCCCTTCCCCACTCCCTCCAAAACCACCTTTCCCAGTCCTTGCTGTATTCCAAGCACAGACTGACACGGAGCATTCCGTGGCCTCTGTGCCAGGAGAGCTGCTCCTGGTTATAGGGCAGGGAAACAGCTGCTTGAACTCCTTCATTCCATGGGATAAGGAGCCTCTGGAATGCTGTGGGAGATCCCCGGGGCTGTGGGACTTTGTGGTGTGAAGGAAGAGAGGAGCAGGCTGTGAGCCCCAGGAGAAACAAGAGCATCTGTTTTTCCCACCCCTTGGTAGAGAGCAGCCCTTCACTTTTTTACTTTATTTTTGTGATGAATTGAATTCTCTGGATGAGAAGAAATGAGTTCCATGCCACGGAAAAGTGGCAAAATCTGAAAAACTGCACTCTTGGTTCTCTCCCTGCCTGAACAAGGCATGGACCTGCACACCACCAGGGCTCCTGGTCATATCCCATCTCCTCATCCCTCCCCTGAAATAAAACAGGCAGTGACAAAGAGAGGTAATTTATGAGCACTGAATAATTCAAGGGACTTCCATGCCCTGCTCCTCTTTCTGTTGTTGTCCCACGGGAGAATCCTCCCCCTGCCACACACACGGGGCCTGGGAGAGGGGGAGCCTCTCCTGGGACACACAAACATTGCACATTTTCCTTTCATCCCTCCTTCCCCCTGGCCATCTCTCCCTCTGTATAAACATTTGCCTTCCCAGCCAGCCCTTTCCATACTTTGTTTTCCCTGCCTTGCACACGCACCTCAGCCTGCCTGTGCCATCCTCCAGCCTCCCTCAAGAGCACTCCATTTCAATAGGAGATGGGACCTGGGAATTTGGCTTTAATATTTCATAAGCTTCCTTCTAAAATGTAAAGCATATTTATGTTATTTGCATCAACCACCAAGAAAAATACTGCCTTCAATTTTGCAGGCAGATCCTAACCTGCTGCCCACTTTTCCAGGGCAGAGCATAAAAACCACAATTTATTCAAAGGAACTCTTTCTTCTATTTACATTTATATTGAATAATTTAAAACAACTTTCTCTGCTTCCATAAATTCTTCCTTGTAGGATGGGAGAACTTGTCCATGTCTAAGGAACATGTTCCTAAGGAAGCCTAACAGCACAGCACACAGAGGTGTCTGCAAACCTGATGGCATCTGAGGGATCATCATGCTGGGCCAAAAAATCACCTGTCTCATTCCAAATTCCATCCCTGCCTCTTTTGCTGTGCCTGAAGGTGGGGTAGAAAGAGATCAGCACAAGCTGATGGGGGAAACAAACCCAGTTTCAACAATTTCAATGCTGGACAAAGCTGGCAGGGCTCTGCCTGAGGGGTTTTGGAGCTGAGCTCCTCCCAGCAGCATCCAGGGAGGCAGCTCATCAGCGGTGCCCATCTGTGCTAATCAGGGAATTCATTTAAACCCACTGAACGCCGCTTCCCAACTTTCATTTCCTCTCTCCTTGGGCATGTTTAGGCTCTTTGTCTCTTATCTCTTTCTAATCATTTATGTTTTCATCACTTTCCCTTCCTCAGGGTTTATTTGGCAGTGTTTTCTGAAGTTTGGGGGTTTTTTGCTGGATCCAGAGTTAGTGTTGTTATTTTACACTGGTGTCCAGGCGCACTGGCCATCACTTAGGCAAGACAGCAGGGAACTGAGCCAAAAATGAATCAAGCTCTCACACCCCAATGGATGGGTGAACATCCCTTGGAAGCCCAGACAGGAACAACCAGAGAGGAACATCTCCAGTGATTCTCAGTACAGCAGTGAATCCAGATTAATTACCAACAGGGAGAGTGGAAGCTTAAATAATGTCTGATTTCCTAATTTCAAAACTGTCTCTATCACTCTCAAGGCTCCCAGTTCTTTCCCAGAACACAGAGAGTGACTCAAATCTGACCATGTGCCTGGGACAGCTGATTTTTTTTCCCCACCACATTTTAACAGATTGTTATTTCTTTTATCTGTGCCAATCTCAGCCTCTGTGTGCAGCAGACACAGGCTGTGGAGCAGTAGCTGGATCTTCCGTGGCTGGAAAAACCTCCTGATGCTGAGCAGTGATTGTTAATTTGGCCAGGGGAAGCCCAAGGAGTGGAGGAGGTGCTTGAAACAGAGAAAAAGGGGAGGTAACTCAGCCGTGCACCATCCACAGCTCCTCTGTGGCAGGAACCTGCAGGCTTTAGGCATATATTATGTGTTACATATATTCCATAATCCAAACAAACTGCAGGGAGTGCCGTCCTCAAATTGCTGTGAATTAGGAGCCATTCAAATGCAGCCCAAAGCACTCGTGAACTATTTGGGTAAATACTCTTTTAATCTGGTGCTGACTCCATTAGAAACACAAGAACCTAATTTCTGCTTGCAGTAAAACCAGAGCAAGATGTTGGCAAATCAAAGCTGATGGAGCAACAGAAGTGTTCATGTTTTAATTGAATGTGGAATAAATCCACCTGCATATAATACCTCCCCAGAACATTCCCCCTCAAAGATAGCTTCCTTTTCTTTTTTTTTTTAATCATTACTAGAATTTCAAGGTTAGAGATTAATTATAATGGTAATATTGCCATTTATTTTACTGCCAGCTGTAGTGGGAGAATAAATCTAGCTTGAAAATAAATTGTGAGCACTGTGTCCACATTAAAAAGCTTGTGATACTGCCTCTGTGTTAATGAAATATTATTGACTGATTCTATTGAATTTGGCAAAAACCCCTCCCTTGCTGCTTCTACTGCACCGAGACACAAATCTTGGAAAAACAAGATCTTGTTTAAACAAGAGTTCAGCTCCTGGCATCTATCAAAGTGGAGAATCAGGAAAGAAAATGAACACCCCTTCCTTCCTTTATCTTAATCCAGAATGTTTCCATTCTTCCTTTTTTTGGCCTTTGTTATTTCTCTGAAATCCAACGAGTGCTGCAGGTACCTCCTGGCTGTGTTTTATGTTTAAGGGCACAGGTACCCATTTAATTAACTCCATAACTGTGTGGTTACTGCTGGCCTTGGGATTGCACAATAAGCAGCAGAGATGGATTAAGGCAGTAATTTCAAGGCTATTTCTGGCTTTCTCCACTGCTGGTCTCTTAGGGACAGATTTAGATGTCCTTTAGGAAGCTTAAAATTAGGGAAAACCATTTTTTTTTTGGACCAAGGAGAGATCCATCACCAGATCTGATGGAGGTGCAGAGGCTGAAGGTGCCTGGTGCTCCCACAGGGGACAGGGTTGGAGGGACATGATCAGAGAAAGCTGGGAGAAAAGTCCCCCAGCAAACCCAGGCGTAGGGAAAGGAAAAATCACCTCTTTATTCCCAGTCTTAGCACCTCCTTTGCCTCTTGCAGGATCCCTGCTTGCACAATTGCCTGCTCACAATGGCCTAGTGGAGTTATCTTCATCTAAAAGCCATTCTCAGAGCTAGAAAGAAACATTTCCCATGAGCTGCTGGCATTTGGAACTGGGGTCTGCAGGCAAGCTCAGCCTTTCTGCAGTGAACAAATCCCACACAGAAGGGCTGCAGAGCACGAAACTCTTGGCTTTATTCACTCAAACTACTGATATGTGATGCCCACAGAACAAATTGCCCATTAATTGGGTAAATTGTGCTGGGAAATGACAACTTCTCCTCTCCCAGCTCTCCTGCTCCACCTCAACCTGTGCACCAGGACCTTGCTTGAAGCTTGAGTAGTGTCAGGACTTAAAATGTAACACGTAGGAGCAAAATGAAAAACTGGGATCACTTGGCAAACACTGCTCTTTGGCTGGAGCAAACCCAGGATGAGATTCAAAGCTGAGACCCACTGGTGGTTTCCTCTGGCCCTTCACTCTTTCTTCTCTTTTGAGAACATCTGGGGTCCATATGGCACCAGTGGCACTTGCCACAGTGCTGGAAATTCTGATTCAGGAACCAACATAAAATCTTCTTTCTGGATACTCTTTTCAAAGGCCCAAACTGTGATATCCTTCAAGCACCAAAGAGGGGCCCATTAGAGCGCTTGTGTTTGAGCGTTTGAAGCAATTATTCATGTTCACCCAGCTCCAAACAGCTACCAAACACCATGTGTTTTTCCTCAGTGTTAATAAAATCCTAAATGATTCTTCATTAAGAAGCCCATTAAGACGACTGCAGTTTCCTCGAAGCTCATTAGAGGATATTCTCACCACTAAATTATCACACTGGAGTTTTTATAGGAGGCTGAGGAAAGATGCCCTATTGTGATTAATTCATGATAGATTTTCCTCTGCTTGCAGTCTGCTCCCCAGGCTCAGCTTTGCTGGTTTCCCAACTTTGGGAGGATAAAACTGATCCTTCAGCTTGGCTTTGTGGGAGAAACAACCCAGAGCTGAGCCTGCCATCCCTGTTTGTGGAACTTTTCCTTCATCTCGTGGCCTGTCCTCTGCACAGAGAGTTCCTGCCAGTCTGAGCTAGGATTAGGACCAAGGGCAGCCCGTGCAAGGCCAGAATCTGAGGACAAAGTGGTAAAAACAACAGCAGAAAACAGAATCATTAAGCCCATGCTGGATGAGTGTTCTCCTCACTCCAGGTCCTCCTGAACCCAGTGGGAAGCTCCAGGAGCTGGGGATCACTCAAGTGTGGGAACAGAGGCTGCTGTGACAAAACAGAGCTGCTCAGCTCTCCCACTGAGTATTAAAATCTCATTTTATGGCACATTATACCCTTGGCCATAAATGGTGTTTGCATCCTGGAGCCAAATCTGGGGAAAGAACAGGAGATAATCCGTCTGGCTGGGGAGGATGGAGTGGGAAGGGCCAGCACTGCACAATTATTTATGTCCACTCAGAGACACAGGGAAATGAAATGCATTAAGAGGGCTGCCAGGCCCTCCTCAGAATGGGGCTTTAAATGATATTGATGTGGTGCTAATGGGTGCTCAGTTTGTCTTCCTCTGTATTACATCTCAGAGCTTGGAGCTGGCACTTGGAGAGCCAGCTTAGGCATGGCTGGTCTCTTTAGAAAGATTTATTTCTGGGGATTTGGAGTCTCAAAGAGCTGCAGAGCCCGTTTGACCCAACAAGAGGATCAGGGAGGTGTCAGGAGTACCCAGCCACAGTGCTGCTGCTTTCACTCACACCTCGTTCACCACCAAGGGTCAGGAATCCTTAAATCGGGATTTTTTCCCCTGAATAAGAAATGAAGAATGAATGTGAATAATATCCCTGTCTGAGGATGACCCTTGGCAAGGGGCTTTGAGGCTGGCAGGGAGTCCCACGCTGCCCCAGAATGTCACACACTGCCCCAGCAAAAGTTTAAAATGCCCAGGGTTTTGAGGCAGACCTCCTTTAAGAACCCACATTTTTCAGGTGACAGAGGAAACTTTGCCCACTCCTCCAGCATGTGTGGCTGCCTTGGAAATCTCTCCCACCTACAGATAAAAACTCCTCATACGTGGCCTATTCCTTTCAGCTTTAATCTCCTCCAGAATCAGCTATTAAATCAAGAGTGTGTGTGATTATCTTTGGAGGAAAAGGTGCAGGGTACAGGGTCTGAAGGCAAGAGCTGTTTATTCATTCCTCCTGCAGCTCCAGCAGCAACGCTGATCCTGGCATGGAATTAAGGGAGGAAGGGCAGAGCTGCGATTTGTTGGCTTGATCTGACAGCCAATTTTCAGATCTGGATCAGGAAGTTATAAAGGAAGTTTTAAAAGTGCCTGCATTTGGGTTTAGCTCTGTGGAGGAGAGTGTTATTTTTCACTCTGCTTTCAGAGAAGAGTTTTTAATGTGTCAGGGCAGTTTTTAAGGATTCAGTTCATTGTGGCACCAACTAAAGCCACGTGAGAGCAGAGACAAGTGCTGTGCAAACACAGTCCTTCCCCAGAGGGCTCAGAGATTCTGATTAATTATTAAGAATAACTGAGGAAATCACAGAATCCCAGGATACAAACCTGGCCTTGGACACTCCCAGGGATGGGTCAGACACAGCTTCTTGGGGTAACCTGTGCCAGGACCTCACCACCCTCCCAGGGAAGAATTTCCTCCGAAAAGCTGATGTAAATCTCTCCTCTTTTGGTTTAAAACTGTTCCCCCTTGTCCTGTCACTGTCTGCCTGAGTGAGAAGTTGCTCTCCATCTCTTTTTTATTAACCAGTGAGTAATGAATCACAGCAATGGATGTGTGAAATGCTATTATTTTCTAACTCACTTCCTTCTGGTGCAAACCCACCCCTGAGATCAGCTGGGTGAAGCTGCTGAGGTGTCAGAGGAGTTGTTGAGCCCTGTCAGTGCAGTGGGTAAAGGAATTCACCCCACTTGTGCCTCAGGGAGTTTCCAGCCTCTTTTTCTTCAGGGAAAACTTTCTCCAGGTGTCCTGGGCAAAACACAGCCCAGACTATTCCATGGCAGCTCAGAAATGCAGGCAGGAGCCACCAGGCCCCCTGGGCAGTGCTGAGTGTGGGGTGTTTTCCCCCAGTCTCTCCCTATGAGCAGAGATCATTATTTCTGTGGCTCCAAAGCCAACATCCCTGATAGGAGCTTTGCCTCTGGTCATGAGGCAGCTGCAGGATTGCTTTCAAGTTGTTCCACAATCGGGTTTTGCTCCTGAACTCCTTGGTTGAGTAAGACATGGGGAAAACATTTGGGAAGGAGGGAGCAGAGAGGAGGCCAAGGGCTTGGGGCTGGGGAGGATGAAGAGGTGAAAGGTGGGTGAAATATCCTATTTTCAGCAGAAGCTCAGGGGTCACAGCAGAAGGGCTGTGTGCTTTGGCCCTGCAGAGTGAGAAGCAGGGCCTGGCATGTGGATGTAAAGCTCTGCAGGAAGGCAAGAACCTTTCACATTTATGGTTAAAATAAAACATATTTTGGGGGGCACACCCAGCCTGGTGTCTTTTTCTCCAGCAGTGAGAGCAAAAGAGGAATCACAGCTGCTGTGCAAGTGTGGAACAGAGTAAGAAATGAAACCCTGCAGGTGAAATTGTGTCCTCTGAGAATTGAAAAGTAATTTTTCTACTGACTGCATCTGACCACAGCTCTAGTCTCCCCCATCAGCTGCCAGGCCTTGGTTAACTCTGCTGCCAAGGCATCTCCTTGCAGTGCAATAGAAATAAAACACTCTCTGACCCAGCTTTCCTGATGGCAGTGACTTTGTTTAAGCAACTTTATAATGAGCCTTAGCTCTCCTCTCAATAGATGCCTTTGCTATAATATCCTAGAGTAACAATGGACTAAAATAAACCAGCTTTTACAAACTCATAAACACAAAGAAAGGAATGTAAACCAATTTCTGATCTAGTTGAGGTGCACTGAGATTTCACAGAGTGGCATGAAGCTTGAGTGGATTCTGAAATTGCTCTTGAGCCTGAGAATTCATCTCTCCTTTCTCTCCTCTGCCAGCAGAGATGTTGCTCTTAACCCCTTGAATTCACCTTTTTTTTTTTGGTGTCTCTACCTGTCTACAGTTCATTTGTATATTTTGTCTTGAGTTGTGGAGAATTCAAGGTGCTGAATGCTCAGAGCCCTTCAGTGACCAAAAATTTAACAGTTCTTGGAGGAAAAGGGCAGCTGGGACATTGTCACTGGTGTGAAACACCTCACCCACCGTGGGTGTGAGCCACCAGGGACACCCAGAGCTGGGGACACAGCTGGCAGCCAGAGCCACACTGCTGGTGGCACTAGAGCTTGGGGGAAAACCGCTGGAAAATTGGAATTATTGGGAAAAAAAAAAACTGAATTCTTGAGAAAACTGGTGGAAAATACTGCAGGTTGCTGAGCCCTGCTGGGGAAAAGAGACCCATCCTCACCATCCTCCCTTCAACAAATGCCCATCCACTGTGTAATTAACCCAGTTAGCAGAGACACTGATGCATGCTAACTCCATGAAACCAGCTTATTATCTGCGCTGCTAATTAGCCATGGGAAAACAGGCACGGGGTTTATGAATATCCGTTTGAGAAGGGGGAGGAGGGAAGGAAAACCTGTTGAAATGGATTTTTTAACCCTGTTATTCCTTTGCTTTTTAAAGAGGGATGAAGCAGGAACAAACTGAAGCGTAAACGTGGAGGAGGGATTGGTTTGGGAGCCTCAGGCAGGGGACAGGAGGGAGGGTGGTGTTGGGAGATCAGGGTGAAAGAAAAGCTGTGGGGAAATGGCTTTTACCATCAGTTCCTGTACACTGTATGCATTTGGGTCAGGGTGACCTCTCTGCCTGCCTGGCCCTGTTAATCTGTTCTGAGACCTATTGAGATTGTAGCCTCACCTGGCTGGAGTGGGGCTGGAAGGAGCCCTGAGCAGGGATAACAGCAGCAGCACTGCAGCACCAGGAGTGTGCACCCAGCCCTGGCTCACCAAGCAGAGCTGTCACTCTCACAGGAAGCTCCTGCTGGAGTTTGCTGCTGCATTTGGTATTCGGGGAAGAGCCCAATTCGCTGATTGTGCTGATGGGATGTGAAAGGCAGGATGGAGTTTTATTGCAGAGCAGTTGACCTTGCTCCAGAGATATTACTGATACACAGCTGCTATTCAACGTGGCAAAACACTGTAGTCATTATGTGAATCTGGCTGCTAAGAGAGGCAATTAGTCTTCAGAGCTTTCGGATTTGCTTTAAAAGAAATACAATAAAATTCAGGCATGTTCAGGTGGGAGGATGGGGCAGGTCCCTCTCTCTGTGTCAGGTGGTGGGATGGCTCTGGAGGAACACAGGGGTGCCTTCTGCTGTCATTGAGGGCCCAGGCAAGGACCTTTCCCCATTTCAAAATCAGTTGCAGGCAGCTGAGAGTGTGATTCTGGAGCTGCTCAGTGATTAGTGAGGCTTTTCTCAAAGGCTGTGAGATATCACAGAATCACTGAGGTTTGAAAAAACCTCCAGCATCACTGAGTCCAAACTGACCGATCCCCACTGAGTAATTCCTTGAACACCTCCAGGGATTGGGGACTCCAAACCCCTTTGGGCAGCTTTTCCATGAAGAAATTCCTCCTGATGTCTCTCCTGAGGCCATTCCCCCTCACTGAGGACACAGGATATATAAAATACAGGGTAGCCCAGGCGAGGGAGGGAGGCAGGGAAGGTTTCCCTGCTCGCTGCTGAGCCGTAATTATGCTCAGAGCCTGTGTCAGCGATTACACTTGTTCCACTTGTACAGCACAGGGCTGGTGCCTTGTTTAACAATGCACAGCTCATTGTTCTCGCCACAGCCCTCAACGCCACCAAATTGATATTGCTTTTCCACGGGCAGGCAGATAAGGCACGTGCTCAGCACGCTGTGAGAGCCACGATAGCACGGGGGGAAATGAAAAACTGCCACGTGCCGGCACAGCCCCTCTTCCTGCACGGGCAGCACGGGAATTCCCAGCTGGAATTACAACGAGCAGGGCAGCTGAGAGGGGTGTGCCACGCTGAGGCTGTGGGGAAGGGAGGAAATCCAGAACGCTGGAAACACAACTGCGTGGTTGGGGAGGCTGAAGGCACGCCTGAGGTTATCCCTGTAAATTGAGGCTAAGCCTTTAAAACAACTGATGGTTTTAATGCCCTTCCCATGCCCAAATACACTGCCTTCTGCTGGGACACAGGGAAGGGTTGTTTCTGTGGCAGAGGGTGGGAATCTGTCCTAAATCTGTCCTAGATCTGTCCCAAATCTCTCCCGTGTAGCACTTGGGAACGAGGGGAGATTGGGAAGCAGGAGGGAACTGAAAGGAGAATGGTGAGCATGAGATTGCCTCTGACAGGCAGACACAGTGGCAATTTTTTCCCCGAGATGCATTTTTGTCCTTCACTGTAAAGTGCTCATTTGTTGGAGCAGAACTATTCAAGATTTGGAAGCATTCACAAGGAATTTTCTGGGTTGGAAAAACATGGTTTGAAATTATCAAGGCACCCTAATCTTATGCAATCAGGACATAAAGTCTGGGAAAGTCTGAGTCGAAATTTACCCTTTCACTTGAAGTTTAAACTTGAATGCTTTAAAATACCCTAAAGCTTAAAATCAAAATGGAACAATCTAAAGTTATTGGAGGAAAGGAATGACCCAATCTAAACTGTATTTCTACTGGTCATCTGGGGAAAATTGGCAACACATCGACTCTTTGCTTCAATTTCAGATAGATTTCTGTCAGGAAAAAAATGTTTCCTGCCCCACTCTTTTTTCTCTCTCTCTCTGTGGGGCAATGTGAGCACGCTGAGGGATGTCTGCAGGACCTGGGGGTGTGATCTCTGCACCCAGAACCTCTCAGGAGAGTCTCCTCCTGTGCCAAGCTGGGCAGCAGCTCTGCTGCTTCTTCCCTTTGTTCTTCCCCCCAAATGGAAGAAATCATCATTTTCTCTTGTCTCATCCCCAGAGAACATAAGTTTTCTCCTCTTTTGAATTAAATTCACCCGGGTTTTTTTGCACCTCAAGCTTTCCCCCAGCCTGGAGGAGCTCTGAGAGGGCAGTGGGAAGGGGAATCTCCAGCATGGGAATGTGGGATGCTGTCCTGGCTGGATACAGGGACCGTGTCAGGGCTTTCCTTTCCTCAACCCAAGCCAGCTGGAGAAGACAAGCAGTTTTCCAGAGCTTCTGCTTTATGCCAGTAACGACCCTCTGGAGTATTCCCATTTCCATAGATTTACTGGCTTAATGCTTTGTTAGAATGATAAAAGCCAGTTAATTATCCCTTATGAGATTCTGCCTCCCCACCTGCCTTCCTCGGCCCCCCCAGCCCGGCCTCCCCACGGCTGTGTATTTATCTTTTGTTCATCCATTTGATTTGGAGGGGAATAAATTGGGAGAGCTGGCGTGATTCATGTACTGTGGATTGCATATTGATCCGGCACGCTCTCCTCCTTCAAGCCCCCATTAGTCACGCCGATCAATGGCTCCTTCTGGATGGGAATCCGTGCTTGGGGAGCCAGCACGGGAGGTTCTCTGCACTCCACAGCCCCTGCCCAGCCCCTTTTATTATTCTTTTTGTTGTTCTTCTTGCCAGAAATTCGGATGTTTAAAGGTTCCCAGAGGCAGGATGGCTCTGCTGCACTCGCAGCCCCTCAGACCCTTCCTGGAGCAGTTTCTGAACATTTCCAGGAGCTGCTGGTGATTGTTTCTCTGCCAGTGAACTTTTTCTGATGGGTATCAAAAGCCAGGAGGTGAAGGAACATGTTGTTTTGCAGGCTGCTGGAGAAATATTTCCTCCTCCGTGGAACAAACACAGGGTTTTCCATCAAGAACGGGGCGCTATCCAAACAGTATCGCTCCACAAGAGCCCGGCATTAGCTGATCTTCCAGCAGAGCTCATAAAACACTTTACTGAGGCACAGCAGCATCACCTTCCTCGGAATCAGACACAGCCAACACCTCCACAGCGAAATGGGGCTATTTAAACAGCCGCCAGAGAGCCATCAGCACCACCAAATTCACATCTCAGCCTCCCGGCTCCCTGCTTGTTTCCTTTTCTTATTCACTTTCAGAGAGGGACTGGGAAATTCCATGCAGGAATGTGGATCCACGGAGCATTTCCCCACCCCCTAGTGCGGGGGAAGCAGTTTTAAGGCCGGCGCTGAGGTGACACACACCCCAAAATGCTGCAAGGTCAGTGGTTTTCAACCAGCACTTTGAAGAGTTTTGGGGGCCAGCTGATTAAGGAGCTGCAAGAAGGAGCTCAGAAAAGCCAAACTGTCGGTGGGTTTAATGAAGGTCTTCAGAGGTCAAGGAAACTATTTCTCCACGAGAAACTTAAAGGGATCAGAAATAAAAAAAAAAGGGACTGAAAGCTCTGTGTGTGTTCGGGGCTAAGTACTGGAACATGAGGATAAGGCAGGAGAGCCTTTGGGGCTGTTTGAGTTTAAGGGTTTTTATATTTCTCCCAGGCTCGGGTCTCCTCAAGAGGTTTTGTGTCCTGTGTCAGAAACCTTTCTCAGCCAGGCAAGACAGCTCTGAGCTGCTCCTGGAAACTGCTGGGAGAGCATTCCTCTTGTCCTGTGTGTGCCCTGAGAGAGGGGACAGATGTCCCTCAGGCTCCTCCAGGGGCCCCATGGCTGTTCCAGAAGTAGGAGCAGTTCTCCCCGGGCTCAAAATCACACTTCTGCCCACACTAACGAAGCAAAATCAATTAATTTGCTTTGGGAATCCTTCCTCTGCTGGTTTAGTTGAGCCATAAATCGTTGTCCCTGTTCAGGTTTGGTCCCAGCCTGTCTCTGCTGGGAGCAGCGAGGAGCATTTGCTCTGCTTCACCAGCTGGCTCTGGCCAAAAAAGATCTCTCTGCATCTCCACTTTCCAAACCCCAAACCCGCCTGGGGCTGCTGGGGCCTGGCTGTGCCCTTTCCACAGAGTCCTGTTCTCCGTGGTGCTGTGCCTACTTTTAATCAATACCTTCTAATTTCTGTGATTGAGATCCTCTAGTTTCTAAGGCCATGTTTCAGTGCTGGATCTGCAGCAGGACAGGAGAGGGGCAGGGTGAGGAGCCTGGTGCTGCCTGGCTGATAAAAGCCTCCTGCACCCCGAGGTGTTGCTGACACGTTCTGCCTGCCCAGCTCGGGCTGATGGGGGCTCCTGACAGGCAGCAGATTCCCCGGGTGTTAAACATTTCCAGCTTTGCCTCTGGATTTTCGGTGTCTGAGGTGTCTGCCCTCTCGGCAGGACAATTACTGCCCGAATTCCACACTCCTGGAGAGCCCCCAGGGAATGGATTGCCGGGGAGGGATTAAGGGGGGCTCAATCCAGGGTGTGTCACACAGCAGGGGCACAGGACTCCATCCCCAGCGAGGGAGTGCAGATGTTCTACCCAAAATCTGATTACTCCTGTTAAAACCCGGAGCCACAGTCCAAATCCAGCACCATTTTCCTCTGCTCCCCTGATTTCGGATGCCTCTCCCATCCCCATCTGCACCCTCACCTGATGCATCTCTGCAGACGTTTGGCTCTCTGCTCTCCCCAGCAGTGGCTGCTTTTCAGGGCAGCTGATCAATGGCAATGTTGTATAAAGTCTCAGCTGCTTTTTTTTCCCCATTCCTTCCTTTGTATATGATTCACAGTTTTTTCAGGAAAGCTCATGTCAGTGAAATACGTCTCCTCTGTGAAATTTTGCCAAGCTGAGGGTTTTCCCTGCTGAAAACATCTGAAACTGCAAGTGTTAGAGGTTTTGGTACAAATCTGCCTTCATGAGACTCACCACTTGGAACAGATTCAAGATTTCCTTCATGGCCACATGATCTTTCACATAGGCTAGATTGGAAAACAAACTCGTTTGCTCTGCCAAAAAGGGAGGAATCCTTTCATGAAAACAGGATGGGTTCCAATCCATCAATGATCCACGTAAACACAAAAATATAGGGTGCCATCTCTCATAAATCCTAGGCATTCAAAGATCAGCTAACAGAAAATGGCTTGATTGCTTTGAAACCCACATCATTTGCGCTGCTGGATGGAAAAACACGGACACGGGAAATAAAAACAGCAGGACACAAATGTTAATTACTGGAGAAACAGTCCTTTCCTAAACTGTGTGTGTGCCTCGTGTGTCTCTGCTTCCCACTCTCTTCTGGCTGGAGGACTCCAGCTCAAGGTGTGGCCCAGCCCCACAGGGATTGGGAAGAGGAGACACAACCCAAGCTGCAGCTCCAGATCTTTCTGTGGCCCCATCCTGCCTGTGAGCATCCCCAGGCTCATGTGCTGTCTCTGGGGTGCTGAGGACCCCCCTCCCTGCTCACCACCTCACCCATGCGAGGAGAACAGCCCTCCATGACCCGGGAGATGGGTGTGAAGTGAAACCCTGAAACTTTCTCCAGCTTCAGCAGCTTGTTTTGCAGAAGAGGTTTGAGCAGGGAGCGTGGAGAGGCAGGGGTGATGCCTGTGGTGTGATGCTGTGCACCAGGGCTCACCCCCAAGCCCCTGCAGGCTGGAGAGCCTTTTGCCAGCAGGGAGAATGTCTCTGCTGTCCCCTCCTTTCCTGCTCAGGGAGCAGCACTGACGTTTCCCTGTCCCCATCTCCCCCAGCCCCACTCAGAGCATCCAAGTTCCCTCCAGAACCCGGCCCAGAAACTCTTTTATAGCTGCAGCCAGACTCCGAGGGGTTCTGTGGCCTGACGGACCCATCCATTTGCTTTTCTAAAGGTCATATCAGTAATAGTGTGAGTGCTTGGAGCCACAGATAAATCCTGGTGTTGGAAACCCACTTGTGCTTTCCATGCCATGGAGCTCTTTTCACTCAGGTCCTTCCTCACTCAGGGATTCACCATTCTCCAGGAAAATTCCGTAGGGGAGAGGCCTGTTGCTTTAATCTGTGGATGAAGTTTTCCCTCCACTGCTTTCCCCCATACACATTTTATTACAGTGCAAATGAAAGTGTCTGTTCATTCCCCACTCAGCTGTCATGTGGTGGGATTGTTGGAAGGGGACAGGACAGAAAATTCTGTTTGAAAAGGAAGGGAGAGAGAAAGGGAGGGAAGA
>VYXD01006149.1:43556-56343 GCA_013397195.1 Hylia prasina
GGGAGGGAGGAAGGAAGGAAGGCAGGCAGGAAGGAAGGAAGGAAGGAAGGCAGGAAGGAAGGAAGGAAGGAAGGCAGGAAGGAAGGAAGGAAGGAAAGCTTTGATCCCACTTCTGTACTGGCTCTGCATGAACACCTTTCCTTTTTCCATGGTCTCATTTACCAACTTACTTAACCTTCTCTGGTGAAAATAGCTTGGGAGAGATGAGAGCAGAGGGACAAAGAAATAAGGTTACACATTTACCAGCCTGTTAATATTTATGAGGGCTATGAACCAGATTAATCTCCATGCACCGTTTCACCTGCAGTGCTTCCCTTCCATATTTATGTGAGGGGAAAATAAATAAACAAAAAGAAATCCAAATATCTACCTGCTTTTGAGCAGTGTGTGAGCCACCTGTCTTTCAAACAGGATAAAAGAGTGGGATAATTTTCCAAGTTTCATGCCAAGGGATGGGGTCACTGCTCTGCAGAAATTCAGGATTTGCTGGGGGTTTAGGATCTGGGGAGTGGGGCTGTGCAGGTGTGTGGGATGCTCAGGAATGGGAGGGAAAGGGGCACAGAAATGCCAAATGCAGGGCTGGGGCTGGAGCCAGTGCACAGACAGACCCTGCTCTGTTCCTTCACCTGCCCTGCTCCAGCCTAAATCCCCAGGTCTGTTACTCACAAACCCAAGTGCTGCTCTCTGGGTGCTCCCAATCCCCCAGGGAAACATCTCTGCCTCGTCTCCAGGAGAAACACACTCAGTCTGTTTATGAAACTAGTTATGGGGATGAATTAACATTTAAAACCCTGCACACTTCGCATTTCCATTTATAAATTCTCCTGTTAGGATTATTTGATAATGCAAATTCTCATCCACTGTCTTAATAGACCCTTCAGAGTTGGGGTGGGTTTGGATTTCAATTGCTTTCTTTTTTCTTCTCCTAGTAATAGGATCTGCCTCACATATGACAGATTTGTCAGCGAAATTTTAACAAATAATATTAAATGAACTTTAAATGCCATTTGTATCATCAGTTTTTAATTTCAAAAGTGTCATCCCATTGCATTTGGGGAATATGTAAATGAACAGTTCACCTACTAAATTTTATGGCAGCCCAACGTGTCTGGAATACTTTCTGCTGATATTTCTGTTTATTTAATCCTTGCAATATAAGGGAAAGATTAGCTCTGCGCATTTTATATATTTGCTTTATAATGACTGTGGTTTTCTGGTTTTCTTTTCATTAATGAGATGGTTTAGAGTGATGCAAAACAAGGTACAAATTATATTGGAAGTTGACTATGAAATAAACAATTCTGGGGGGGTGGGAAGCACGTGGATTAAGGAAAAAGAAGGATAGTCCTGTGCCACTGCATGTGATGAAAATATTTAAACCCCCGTGTTCACCTGGATTTACAATGAGATATGATAGAAAAGAGAAATGTTACAGCTGAAGTGGAAGAAGGAGCTGATTTGGGCAGACAGACACTGCTCTGCTGCAGAGCTTTAAATCCTCCTGCTCCTCCTTGAGAAGGAGAAATTCTCACATGCTCAATGCTCAATTCACTTTTTGTAAGTGTTTGAGGACATCAAAATGATGCTGTGGAGGTTAAAACCGCTTTTGGGCGGAAAACTACATTTTTTGCTCAGAATTAGGAAAAGGGGCTGGGAAGGAAGGTCCTTTCAGGTGACAGGAATGGCACAGGACCTCAACAGAGCTCTGAAGGAGGAGGTGAGGAGAGGATGGAAGACTTTGCGTGGTGTGAAAAGCGGGTGAAGTCTGGTGCTGCTCTGCAGGAACGCAGCCCCAGGACAGCAGACAGACAAATAACTCCCTCTGGAGCATTTCCCTGCAGCACTGCACAGGAGCCAGGAGCCAGGTGCTAATTGCAATCCCCTGGTTATGCAAAGCCAAATGTCCCGTGCTCCCATGCCCAGGGAAGCCAGGATGTGGCAGGGGCAGCTCTGGGGGTGCCTGGGCAAGGCCCAGACCCCTGTTGTGGCTGGGGTTGGTGGCTCTGGCTGGGCCAGTGTTTATGATGAAGGAGAACAAAACACTCTCCTGCAAAACCCCCCTGGTGCTCTGCTGCTCCTTCACCAAATCTCAGTTTCCTCCTCTCCCATTGGTGCCTCCTGAGCACATAAATTCCTCA
Organism: Hylia prasina; assembly: GCA_013397195.1. Lineage (NCBI taxonomy): Eukaryota > Metazoa > Chordata > Aves > Passeriformes > Sylviidae > Hylia > Hylia prasina. The sequence continues at coordinate 45,695 of VYXD01006149.1, forward strand.
TCATTGCCCTGAGGTGCTGCCCACTCAGGACCAAACTGGACCAAGTCTTAAAATCCCAGGATGGTCTGGGCTGGCAGAGACCTTAAATTCCCCCCTCCCACTCCCTGCCAGGGGCAGAGACACCTCCCACTATCCCAGGTTGCTCCAAACTGACCTTGGACACTGCCAGGGATGGGGCAGCCACAGCTTCTCTGTGCCAGGGCCTCCCCACCCTCCCAGGGGAGAATTTATTCCAGATATCCAACCTGAATTCCTCCTCCTGCGTGACCTCCTCTGACCTGCCAAAGCTTTGAGCAGCCCTGGGGTCCCTTCCCACTTGAACTCCTCTCAGCACAGATACTCCCCGTGGCTGAAGATTGTTCAGGAGAGCCCCAAACTGCTGCACAAACACCCGCTTTTGGCTCCGTGTTTATTTGCTGTTGTTGTTGTTTATCTCAAAAGAACCGGAGGGTTTATTCGAGTACAAACACACGGGTGGGATGAATTACACTTGTCTGTGGTGTTTTCCCGCCCCAGCACTGGTTTCTGATGGGGGTGACATTCCCAGGAGGATGATTTGACTCCTGTAGGCAGCTTTTGATGTGCTGTGATGGAAGGAGGAGGAGGAGGAGGAGGAGGATGGAGCCCAAGCAGCCGCCTGTGACTGAGGGAGGCTCGGGCTCTGCTCTGCACTGCCGAGCTCATTCATTCCCAGCGAACACGGGGCTCTGGGAGTGACACTGATATTAAGTAAGCAAAGTGCTCTGCTTAATCACAGCCTGTGTGTGCTCCTGAGAGAGATGGAGCCAGCAGAATTCCCCTTCACGCTCAGTACAGAACAACCAGAGCACGAAAACTCCATCAGGATCCTGGTCACGGCTTGTCTGAAGAGGACAAGGAGGGGACTTGCTCTGAGAACTGCCCTAAAATGCAGGTAAATTTTGAAGAGAACACCTCTTGTTAACACAAACCAGCCTCTTCCAGCCCCTTGTCCCTAAGTCAGTGACTCAGCTGAGCCCTCTGTAGTACTTGCTGTCACCTCTCGTGAGGAATTGCCACTGCAAGAGCACTCTGAGAGGAAATAACACAAATTATTTATCCAGAGAGATGCCCCACTCTGGCATATCGGGCAGAACGGTGCTCAGATGAGTTCTCTGGGTTTCAGCCAGAAACTCTGGTCAAAATACTGCCTGTGGCACAGTGCCAAGTGTCAGAATTGCTGGGGAAGTGGCAGGACCAGCTCAGCAAGGCTGCATTTCAGTGCTGTCTTCATCTCTCACCTCTCCAAAACTGGTGGCATCCCTGAGAGAGGAAGGAAAGTGACAATTCCCTCCCTCCCTTGGCCCTCCTCTCCCTGCTCATTTCCACCTGCGTTTCTTTGTCTCTCCTTCCCTCCACACCTCCCTCGTGCTTTGTCTTGAAGCCTCGGTGGCAGCAGTTGGGTTGTGGGAGCCTTCAATTTCCTATGCACTTCATCATGGAGCAGTAATTTTGTGCACTTCCATAATTAGGGGAGTTTTAAGCAAACTACCCTGTGGATGATTACGAGCCGGATTCAATCTCGGTTGCTTTGATCAGCAAGAGGATGAAGACACCTCTGGAATATTTGGTGCTGTGCTGATGCCTGAAGAACCTCCTGCCAGCTGCTTCCTCCCTCTCGGCCCCCACCACCCCTCCCTGCCAATCCAGGGATTGTCTTTTCAGCTCAAGTGGAAGAAACAAATGCCCCTTCCTGGAAGATGAAGCTCTGTTAAAAATCAGTTTTCCCAGTGAAGAAGCAGCGTGGCCTGATTGTTGGAGCAGGGCCGAAGGAAGGCAGAGTCAGGGAATTAAATTTCCAGGCCTGTTCCCTCATCTGTAAAATGATGGAATAAGGGACAGGGCAGTAATTTGCTTTGTAAAAGCTCCTGTAAGCAGCATTCCAAGGGCAAATGCCTAATTCCTTGGGTCTCCAAGATGGTTTGGGAAGATCTGGGATAGAATCCCAGGATGGTTTGGGGGGGAAGGAACTTTAAAGCTCATCCAGTCCCACTCCTTCCCATGGGCAGGAACACCTTCCACTATCCCAGGCTGCTCCAAGGCCCTGGGACACTTCCTGGCCTTGGAAATCACGGTGCCTTTGAAGTGATAATTGGTTTTTCCAGCTTTTATCAGCTTTAACACCCAGCACTGAACACAAGACCTTTCCCCATCACCTTTTTGCTTTGGCTGTGCTTTAGTTATCTCCCTGATTATCTCCTTTGTGCTCTGGGGCTGGGAATCCATCCAGGAGGGAACCAGAGCCATCTCAGCAGCTTTAATCCCACCTGGATCCAGAGAGGGGACAGGGACAGAGCAGGGCTGAAGTGGCTGAGGACACCCCGAGCCTGCAGGAGTGTCTGGTGAGGCCTGGAGGGAGTGGGAGATGAATTTCAGGGTGGAGGAAGAGGACAGAACAAAGGTTTGGACCACCAGCAGAAGAGCTGGACCACAACGACTTTATTCCATTTTATACCCAAAGGTTGGGCAGGAGCTGTCCCAGCACAGGGAAAGAGCAGGATTTACCTGCCACAGGAATCTCTGCTCAATGGGAGGTCACGGGAGGAGGTTCCTGCTCCCAAATGTCAGCATGATGGGCTGTCAGCCCCAGTGTATTAATAGACTATTAATGCTTCCAAGTTTCCTGAGCCACGTGCATGGGTTTTCGATAGGTTAATTAGGCCATATTTCAGGATAATTACAGCTGTATATTTCTACACTAATTAAGTGGCTTTAAAACATACCCACAATGTGGCTCAGTGAATCATAATTAAACTTCCTCTGCCTCCTGCTATACACTATGGAACTAATACCCATAAAAGACCCGAACGCTGCTCCTTGCCAGCAGCAAATTGGAGCTCGCAAAAAAAAAAAAATCTTATGGAATGTCTGCCTCTTTTTTTTTTACAGAATCATGTACAAACTAATTCAGAATGAATATTACATGAGTCATCAGGATGCTGCAGCTTCCCTCTCTTTATTTATATTTATCCTCCCACGTGAGCTGTCACCTGGAGGAGACAGCGGCGCTCCAGGGTGAGGGGAGAGTGATTCATTCCTGCTTCAGGGAAAGGGCTTTGCTTTTCCCTCCCTTCCAGCTGGGCAAGGCCTAAAATCCGTGGAGGATGATGTTGGCATCTCACACTTTGGAAAATCTCTGGCTGGCGGGGAAAGGGAGACAATTCCTGGCTGCTGCCTGCCTGTCACTGCCCCCTCCTTGGTGCTGTTTAGCCGGAGGGCTGAAATTCCTTTTTCCTCCTCCTTTTCCCCCTGCTCTTATGGCCTCTGACCCCTTTCAGTCTCCACTTGACAAAAATACCAGTGCCTTGTCTTGTAATTTTGTCTTCCCTGAATGATCCCAGTAATCCTTTCCCTGCACAGGTTCCTTGCATCCTTCTCAAGGTGATCTATCACTTTGTATTATCACACCTCCTGAGCTGAGCTGTTCCACTCTTTTCCCTGGCTGCTTCCAGGCTTGGTGTCCTGACATTTGTCCGGGGGCTCACAAACTCTCCTACAATAAAAATAATCACCAAACTCGTCTCCTTTCCATCAGATTTTGCCATTTCTAGTGGAATTTTGTCTGAGCCAACTTAAATGTCCCTTTATTTTCATTCCCGTGTCTCCCAGCCCTTCCTGGATGTGTGAATGCTGTTCAAAAGTTTAAAAGGGCTTGGAAGTCTGGGATTAAGTGTAGGGAAATCCAGATTTTTCTGGTTTTATGCATTTTTCAACTGATTTACTCCAGTTGTATCTCCAAGTTTTTGATGGGAGCTTGCAGCAAGCATTCCAGTGGAAGAATTAATAATTAGAAGGAGCAGTGATGGGTGCTGTGGAAATAAAACGATACAGATGGACACAGAGCTAGATCAGTCTGCCTGAGAGAAGCGAATTTTGAGCAATATTTTAGCACATTTATGGAAATCCAGTGTGATATTCACCCAGGAAACTCATTCCAGGAGTTGAGTTCAGCTGCTCAGGAGACAGGCAGAGCCATGTGAGCAGCATAACCAACACCAAACAGCTCTCATTTCCCTGCTGGAATTTTCCCAGCTAATTCCTGATGCAAAGCAAAGCACAATTCTAAACTTCCACTCGGCGCAGGGCTTCACACCCGGGGTCCCTCTGCCATTTTTATGAGTTACCTCACCTAATGAACAGATTCTGGGAGAGACAGAGCTCCCAGACAGGCAGGGAAGCCAAATTTGGAGGATTATTGATGAATTATTCAGCCCTCTCTGCCCTTAACACTGACATGTGAGCAGGAGCTTAATGCCCTGAGGCACCATTTCATTGTGGGAGGACAGATCCAGGTTTATAATCAACATATTGCATAAAAGCCCCTTATTTACATGTCCAAAGCAATTTCTCCTGGGTCTCAGGCCTTAATCTCAAGTTTCTCCTGTTTGGGAACAAAAAATTAAGTTCTGGGTGAGGTTCATTTTCTATGGACCATGTCAAAAGTTCTTACGGAGTGAGGGAGGCAGGAAAACTGCTTGGTTCATCACTTATTTATTTCTAATGAATGGGAGAGGAAAAATGCAGCAAGACAATCCAGGTGAAGTCTAAGGGAAAGGTTTTTAATGAGAGGAGTGAGGAACAAGTTATCCAGGAGAGTCACTGAATCCCCTCCCTCAGAGGCTTGCAGGAGGTGTTGGATATCTCCTATTCTGTTAGAGTGAAAGGCAGAGGGATGCAACTGCACAGGCTTAAGACAGAAAGGAAGAAAATTAAATTACAGGTCAGCTGAGACAGTTGTGATGAAGACATTTCAGAAGCATCACTGAGCGTGGGAGCCTTGGCAATGTGCAGATTCCCCAGGATGGATAAAACCTGATTTAATTCCAGCCACAGGCGCCCTGTCCTGCCCCAGCCATCAGCGCTGAAGGTGACTTTGCTGTTGAAAAGCAGCAGGGAGAGAAGAGGAGGGAGTTCAGCAGACCTTGGGAGGCTTTCCCCTCTCTCCTGTCCTTGGAGTTCAAGTTGCAGGTCCGGCAATTGCTTCAGGGGCTGCTTCTCCCTTCAGCCTAATTAACTCTGCCCCAAGCCCTCCCCAAAGCCTCCAGGAATTGCAACAGCAGTGCCTTAAAAAAAACCCAAAAAAAAAAAAAAACCAAACCAAAGCCCTGAATTTGTGTCACTTTTAGACACGCAAATGAGGATTTCAAAGCTGTTTGAAGTGCCCTCTTCCAGCACAGAAGGAAGGGAGTCAACCTTCCCCTCTGCTTGCCCTGCCAGGTCCTGGATGAAGCTTCCCACGTACCACTAATCCCATGTTGCCCAGGGACTTTCCCTGTCCCTGGAGGGACCCAGGGGCTGTGTTTTGGTGCAGCCCTCAAAGTGCCCTGCAACACTTGGACTGGAAGGCTCTGGATAAAACCTTAACCACTGTCATTAATTGCTCTGCTGGGCTGCTGCTGACTTTTATGTGGCAGGAACTTCAGCCTGGAACAAGCTGCTGCCTCTGGAAAAACATCCCTGTACAGGGGAAATATCCCTGAGCTGGCAGGCAGAGCAGCAGGAAAATCAGGATCTGCAGAGGGATGAAGGAGGGATGCTTTGGCAGAGGTAAGGGCAGACTCAAGGCTGGATGAACCCTTGGGATGCACCAGGCAGAGCTTCCAGAGCTGGATTTGCTGCAATAACTCCATCCCTGAGTGCAAACACGGGAGGTTTGGCTCTGAATACCAATGGGCTTCGTGGCTGTGTGGGCAGGCTGAGAAAAACCATCCCACCTCCACCTGCAAAAGTCACCTCAGGCCCCAGCAGGCACCACAGGCACTCGTGGTGACAAGTGGGACACTTGGGGTTGAGGGCTGAAGGAAAGGTGCCACAGGGCAGGAGAGGGCAGGGTCCCCCATTCCAGGGGAGATATGGCACAGGAGCAGGGCAGTGGGGCTGGGGGTGAAAAAATGAGGTGCAGGGGCCCTTTGGGATGCAGCAGGCTGAAGCAGAGAGTTTCAGGGAGTCCCTACACGCTACCAAAGAGCTCTTCAGGATGCAGGTGAGCTGAACAAATGGAAATTGAGTGTGACCAAGGCTGAGGAGAGTGTGACAGCTACAGCTGCTTTTGGGGACAGCCCTTCCTGGCAGGCAGCTCCTCTGAGCTTGGCTGCATCCCTGTGCTCCCACCTCCTGATGAAAAGGATCCCCCCAGAAAGCCACAGCCACTCGTGTTTGTCTTGCCTACAGAGCTGGTAACAGATTAAAGGATTTGTTCGAGGAAAAACGCTCTCACCCCTGGCAGCTTTAATAAACCAATAATCAAATAAAGAAGCGACTACAATAAATTAACATTTTACCAGAAAGCCAGGCAAGACTATCCTTTTAAAGCCATTGTCAGAGTTGTAACCGGTGAGACGAGGGAGGGAGGGGAGAAGAAGGAGCAGCAGAGGGGAAAAGCAGGGAAAAAAGGGAAAAAAAGCGTTTAACCCTGGTTGTTAGACATGCGAATCCCACGTCTCATTTCCAGCGGCCTTACAGCGTGTGTGAGTGCTGATAAGGCCGGTGTGAAATTGCCAGCTCGGGCCGAGGCGTGGATGTGCCATAAACCAATTCTTTATTGAGCAGATAAAGGAGCCAGGCCGGCTGAGCATGACTGAGCCATTAAACTCTCCAGCCCAGCAGGAGGGGTGAAGAAAGGCACCCTTTCCTAATAGGGAAACCATTAGTTAATGAGAATTTCTGTGTCTGTGTGTGATCAGAGAGGGTTTTCACACTAACACCTGGCCCCAGGTTTCGTGNCCAGAGGAGTCTGTGAGGAGCTGAGGGACTGGGCCATGCAATGCTGCTGCCTGGTGGAGTGTCCAGCTGAGCTGGGCTGTGCTTTGGGTGCTAAATTTTTTTTCAGCTTTTCTGGGTGTTTTTGCAATGCCTGCTGTGCTTCCTGCGTGTGTTATCCTTGTATTTTGATCACAGAATTGTAGAATTGTGGCATAGATTGGGATTGGATTGGAAAGGACCTTAAAGCCCATCTCCTTCCACCCTCTGGGACAGCTTCCACTAGACCAGGTTGCTCCAAGCCCCATCCAACCTGGCCTTGGACACTTCCAGGGCTGGGGCAATGCCTGGCCACCCTCACATTAAAGAATTTTCCCCTAATATCTCATCTAAACCTGCTCTCTTCTCAGTTTGATGCTGCTTTGCATGCAGCTCTACCCCTGGCGCGCTCACTGGCGATCAGCAGGGCGAGGAAAGCAGAGAGATGTGCAGCCCTCGGGCTCTTCCAGCTATGGATTCCTCTCCTTTCCCCAGCCAGGGGAGGTCCCATCCCAGCTGCTGGCAGTGTCTAAGGTGGCACAGTGTGGCAGAGAGCTGCTGGCCCCGTCCTCACTGCTAATGGGAGCGGGGAATGAGCGGCCGCAGGGCTGGGGAAGGCCCGGGCTGGAGCAGCCCAGTTAAATCAGAGCAGATGGCCACATTAGCCCTGCAAAAGAGCAGCTTCTCACTCTCTCTGCTCATCTCCGGCCCCCTCATCCAGCCTCAGCCTTTCCAATTTTCTCAGCGAGCCTTTGACAGCTGCTCCAGGGGAAATTGTGCTGCAGGGCGAGAGGAGCGGGGCCCTCACCTCCTTTTCATTACCCACAGCACCAACTCCCTTTGTCTTCCCAGGCAATTTCATAGCCCGTGCACAAACACGGAGCCATCAAAGGAGCCTTTCACTGGGCTGGCACGGGAGACAATGGGAAGCAGATACACCTCCATCAACAAAGGGCTGCATTTCCATTTTGATAACAAACGTGCTGGCTCCCTGTCGAACACCCGCGTCTTGTTTTCCCTCTGTTTTCCCTCTCCTTCCCCCAGCCAGCCCCAGGATGGGCTGTACAATAGCATTTCCCTTCCCTCCCCTCGCCACTTGTGCTGACAGATCTGATAGTCCTGCCTGCCACGCTCTGCCTTTCCTTCCAAAGAGCAGAGACAGAGAAAAGCAGGCCTTGTTTTCCTTTCTTTCAGCGTTATCTCCCTCCTCCATGCCCTCATCACGATGACACCCCAGTGATGGGGCAGCAGAGGTTTAGGAGCTGCCAGGAGGGTGTTTCCCTGTGTGTGTCCTTCTCCTGGGTGTGTGCACTGGAGCATTCCCAGGCTTGCACCAGGGCCGAGTGTGGCTGCCCAGGCTTTCAGCCTCAGCAGAGGAGCGGTTTCCTTCTCAGGCTGATCCTGGGAGGATGAAGAGATGCCTGGATTTCAGGACCTCCTGGTACCAAGGCACAGAGCAGGGGCTGGGAGAGGAGCAGGGGTGAGAGCTGAGGCTGATCTGGAAGAAAAAAAGAGAGAAAGGGTGAAAGAGAACCCGAGGAACCACAGAGTGGGGTGTGAAGAGGGCGAGCAAATACACAGGAGGCCTTTCTAAAGGAATGGGAAACAGAAAAGGAAAGAAGCCTTGCACACAGTGGATTGTTCACCCAGACCAAAATGCCAACTAAATTAGGATATTATAGGTCACTGAGCAGGGATTGCACAATGGCCGAGTCTCTAACAAAGGTTAAAACACGGAACAAAGACAAATAATGACAGAACCCAGAGCCAGTGACCATAAACTCCAAACAAAAAGGAGGGTGGATGCGAAAGCAGAAGAAATCGTTGTTTGCAATCAGTGCTCAGTGGGCCAGGCTGAAAATAAAATGGCTTTGCAGAGCCAGAATCCTAGATGGGAACACAGAGGCAGCTTTGACAAGGTCTTTCAATAAAATTAATACACTTCAAATGCTCGGTAGGAATGAGAAGCTGACATCAGCTCACAGACAGACAGGAACATGTTTAAAATATAATATATGAATGTCAGAATGAAGGAAAGAAACCCTGCTTTCTCCAAGCTCTTCTGTACAGCTGTCTGGGAATTTGTCTGTGAAATTTTTGGTTGGAAAATCACTGTTTAGCTAAATTGTAGCTATTTGCATTGAAAAGGGCAGCTTTGCTAAACTTCTGGGTTTGAAAACATTCACAGAAAAGCGCTGAAATGGTTGGAGTGTGTGCCTGATTTTCTAAGGAAATGGAGGTATGGCATCACACCACATATGGCATCAGTGAAAAAGGCTTTTCTGTCCCCTCCTGCAACTCCTGAACCCTCTGAGGGATTTTATTGAACTGTGACAAAGGGACAGGGACTCTCAGTGTCATTAAACTCTACATAAGAGGGTCTCATGAAAGAAAGATGTTGGGGAAGCTGCTGGGTTGTGACAGGAAACACCAGCACCCATTTCCAGAGCTGCTTCCTTCCTCTCTTCTGTCCCCCACTGTCCTGCTTTGGTCCCTGGGCTCCCACACCCTCCAGCTGGGCCCAGAACCCCAGAACTCCTGACCTCCTGCAGAAACCAGCCCTGCTCTCCCAGACAGGCAGCCCTCTAGGTGACTTTTGGGGTTGCCATGGCAGCAAAATTGATAACTCCCATCTCAAAAGGCAATTCAGTGTTGCAGAGGATGATCAGCAGCATCCATCACGCCCATAGCCCAGAGGTGCTGGGGTAAATGACCACCACAGCTGCTCAGATGTATTTTTCACAAGTCCTCGTGGTTCTGTGCTGTCACTTGGACCATCCCAGCCTGTGGGAAGTGAGTGAAAGTCACAACATTCTTGCTTTGCCACAGATGTTCTAATTCCCCTCAGATAAGTCTTGGGAGAGGGTGGCTGCTGCTCTTTGGGGGGATGCTTTGGGTGCTGTGTGCTCTGACAGATGCTCCCTCAGCTCCATATCTTGTTCTGCTGTGAGGCTGAGATAGCAAAAAGTCTTTGCCAGGTTTCTTTAGGATCTCCTTTTCAATCCCTCAGATCTGCCTGGCAGCCGGGGAGGTTGTGCAGATCGGAGGAATGTGGGGATGCAGAGGATGGAAAAGGCAGAGCTTGTGGTCTGTGACATCAAACCAGCCCGTTATCTCTGCCTCCAGACTGAGGGCAGAGCTGGGAGAAATCCATCCTGCAACTGTCTCCAGCAGCTGGCTTCAGATCTGAACCTGACAGCTCTCCCTGCTCCTGCAGGGACACAGAATTTGTCCCCTCAGGCTGTTCCTTTTCCCTGGCCCTTCCCACAGCCCTGGAGCTGGCAGGCAAAGGAGTGAGAGCACGGCCAAGCTGAGAGCACAGCGTGGCTGTGAAACCTCCTGCCTCCAAGGGATTCAGGTGACAACAGCATGGACAAGACCCCGTTACTGCTCCAGATGTTTGAGAGTCACCACATCCCACCTTTTTTTTTGACACAATCATGTCCCTGTGAAATAATGTTTAAATGTTCATTTCTGACAATAATGTTCGGAGCAGACACTGCTCCTTTCCCCTCTGAAATCCCAGGCAAAAGGACAAAGATGAGATCCAGCTGCTTGCACTGCAGCACTTAATAAATGCTGCCATTTTTTACAGGCAGCACCAGGTATTTTGTTGGTGTTAATATGATCTGCACAGGGTTAACAGGACTCCCAAAATCACTCCCTCACTGTGCAAATAAGGGCAGATTTGCTCCTGCCTTTTATTTTATTATTGATTGTACCTCTCTTTTCCTTTAACACTGCTAGAGGAGATGTTGCAAGAGAGAAAGAAGCCCTCTGCAGCCCCCCAGACCTGGGGAGCCCCAGTCCCCCTCCCTGGCATCAGGGCAATCACAGCTGTCACTGCTGCTCTCCCTCCATTTCCCTTTTCCCTGCCTTTTTTCCTTTTTTTT
>VYXD01006149.1:56377-99953 GCA_013397195.1 Hylia prasina
TTTTTTAAGGCTGTTTCTCAGAACTCTCTGAGCCACACATTTCCTCAGCTTTGATTGTAGTGGCTGAGGTAGCAATAGCAAGTGCAATTTTCGAGCTGTGTTTCATGGGTGGTTTAGAATAAAACCCTGCATTAGCCTGAGCGGGCTCCAGAATGCTCTCAAAGCTTGTCACACTCACCGTGCCCTGCCTTCTGTCCCCTGCTCACAGGGGTGACCCCAGCAGCAGCACTGGCCCAGGGCTGATGGTTCCCACCCCCATCATCTTCCTCAGTGGCCCCTCAAAGTGAGAAAACAGTTGATTTGTTGCTCCAGTGATGGAGATGAAGGCTCCTGCTCTCTGGTGCTCCATCCCACGTGGGTGTCACAGCCCCAGGTCCCCTGTGCCACGTGCTACAGAGTCCCTCCAGCCAGGGCATGAGCTCTAAATCATCATTTACCCTCTGAGGATATTCCAGCCTGCACCTCAGCCCTCCTTTCTGATGGATAAATAACCAGGACAAGCCCCAGGATGTTACGGGCAGGCTCTCCTTCCCTCCCAGGACTCACCCATGCAGCTGCTGTCGCCTTGCCTGCATTAATCCCATGGCAGCCCAGCAAAGTGGTGCTCCAGCGCTGGGAAATCTCTCCCTGGCTCACAGCTGCTCCCTTCCTGGTGGGAGCAGCTGGGATCTGCAGCTCTCCGAGCGCCCCCGGGGGTTCTGAGCACCTTCAGGAATAACAGCATGGAAATGATCTGGGCAGGGGAGCGGGCACAGCCCCTGGGCTGTCCCCGGCTGAGGGCACCTCATCCCTCGGGTGTTCCCGATGGGAAGGGCAGCTCTGTGACAAGTGTCCAGGCACATGACAGGGTGCAGAGGGAGGGGATAACACAGCCCCCAGGATAATTCCCTCCCTGCCCACAGCCAGGCACAGATTTTTCTCTGCCAGCCCTGCCGCTCTCCCGCTGTTCCCAACACGTCCAGCACGACTCGTGTTGTTCCCAGTGACTCACTCCCAAGATATCTGGTAAATACACAAAAACCCGCCTCTTGTGTTACCCTGAGCCTCTGGGGAAAGCTCTGGGAGGCAGCAGGTTCCAGTCCATCCCTTCCAACCTGTCCTTGCTTCAGCAAATCAGGTTTCCTCGCGTGGGTGAGCAGGGAAGGGTTTGGCCAGGACCTCATCCAAGCGGGAGTCAGGGAAGCTGTGAGGTCTGGCCCTCATTAAATGGAGTTGGGACGTGTGATGGTGCTGCTGGACAGCCCTGGAGTGCAGAAGGAAAAGTCTTGGGAGCAGAGGGAGAAGGGTTTTGTATGGAAGAGCAGCAACAAAACAGATAAAGAGCGAGGCTGGCCCTGTCCATGGCCCCTGAAGATCCCTGTGAAATTGAGACAGCTGGGAGAGCTTGGTCACAAAGCCACGGGGAGCTGGTCCCACTCTCAGAATGGTTTATCCAGGAACTCTGCCCGCCTCGGGATCAGGCAGCTGAGCCTGAGATTAACTGGCCCCAGGGCTGCCCGTGCCCATTGCAACACCCCTGGCACCACACCTGCCTGCCTTGGCACCTGAGCCAGCAGCACAGGCTGCTCCTGGGGCCACCAGGTCACACCTTTTGGCACTGAGACTGCTGGGTGTGCAAAGGGGGAGCAGCTGGCGAGGGGGTTTGGGCCAGATGGTGGCCAGGATTAGGGCTTTGTCAGGATGCATCAGAAACCTCGGTGATCTAACATTGCTCCAGATGTGAAATGCCTTAATCCACTGGGAGGAGGTTTTGTTTTTTTTTTTTTGTGGGGGGGAAGGGACAGCCCCTGCCAAATCTTTTCTTGGAAAGGAATTCTCTTGCCTGGTGGGGGTGGTGGTCTGGGAGTGTATTAAAAAATGACAGAGCATAGCTGGCTCACCACTCTTCCCTGGCAAGCCACAGGCAGAACCTCCCTGCACAGCAGCTCCCAGACCCCTCCACACAGTCGTTCGGGCTAAGGGACTTTTGAAAAAATACCTTTATTATAGGGATTATTATCGTAAGTAGGTTAAACCATCATTGACAATGCCAGCTACCCTGAGGAGAAAAAAAAAATCGTGACTTGGAGGCTGGTGATTTCAAGCAGCTGCCCACCTCCCCTCCCAAGCCCACTCTGACTAATTCAGACCTCGGGCAGATGCCTTTTGGCTGTGATCTCCAATGCACAAAAAAAAGGCCTTATAAATAACCACCATTGTCCCGAGATTGCCATCTCTGCCTCTCTGCATCTCCATTTGTGCCGAGGAGAAGCCGGGCAGGGCTGCTCTGAGCTCTCCTCCCCTTTCTCAGGGGTTTTTCTGCAGCACAGGCAGGAAGCTGTGCCCACCTCCTGTCCCAAGTGAGAGGAGGGGGCTCAGATTTGGGTATCTTCACCTCCCTGCTGCGTGAATTTGCCCCTTTAATTTTTCCACGCTGGTTTCACACCCGGGTTTGGCTCATCTCAGGCTCCCAAGTGAAGGAGGATTTTACCATTCAGGAAAACACATGCCTGAGCAGGGTTTGTAAATAAGGACTGAGAGCCTCAGCTCCACTTTGGGTTCCCAGCTGGACTCCCAGAGGTTTTCCATGTGCCCCCCTCTCCCTGCAGACCCTCGTGCCCCTTTCGGGACAAAATCTAGTGAAACACCAACCCCAAACGATGGATGCTGAGGGGAACTGAATGTAAAATTCTGTTCCTGAGCAAGGTGACAGCCAAACCTCTCCCTCCCCGATTATTTGTGAGAGATTAGGCTGGGACAACATCCCTGATCCAGAGGGTTTCCTCTCTTAGATAATACACCCTAGCAATGAATTATTCCAAATTAACTCCATCCCTTCTGGCCTGAGGGGTTTAACACAGATGGAGACCCAGATTCCCTGCTCCCCTCTGGACACCAAGGGAGGAGGATGGAGCTGGATTTTCCCTGTGTGAGGACACAGCAGCTCCTCCCAGCCTGATGGGGAAACACCGATGCCAGGGGGTATTTTCCAAGAATAGATAAGGGAAGCAGAGCATTTCCTGGAGCTGGTTTATGGTAGTTTTCACACTTACCAGCTGTTTGCACATGAAATTGTTTCACACGATTAGGCAGGTAACAGCACCTCTAAGCCCTGTGTCAAATATTATTACGCAATAAAATAAAGCCCTGAGGGAAATCGTCTTGACACACACCCTGATTTACACCCTGCGCCGTGAAGATAATTACATTTCAGTGTGGTATATAAAAGGCAGCAGAGGAAGCTGGTGGGGAAGGTGCAGCTCTCTGCGGTACCTGCTCAGTCAGAAGTGTCTTGTTAATCATTGTTTTACAGGAATCAAAAAACCCACTGGAACAAGGAGGGACTAACAGGCCTGCTCCCCAGGGTGGCTGTGAGGAGGGCTGGAATTAGGGCTGGCTGGGGAAGGCAGGTCTTGCTGAACAGGTAACAGGGAGGGGGAGCAGCATGACCTTTTCCTGCCTCTTCATTTCCTAAACAAGCATAGAACTCTTTATTATTGCAATCTTCTCATCCTTGTTCCCAACAGGAACAAAAACATGGCTGAGGGTGAAGCTGTAAATACATTTGGAGTTGTATGGAGCTGGTAGAGAGAGGGGCCTGGAAGGATGGATCTGGGATGGAGTTCAATATCTATGGAAAGGGAAGGTATCCTTATTCCCAGGATAAGGGCACTTGGCTGTCTGGAAGCTTTGTTCTGCCCCTGACCTCTGCCTGGGAAGAAGTGTTGGCTTCAGTGGTCACCAGACCTTCTCTGCAGTCCATCCTTGCCTGAGTGCAGACAGATTTTCCTATTTTCCCAGTTAAAGAGAAGGCACTCCATGGGGAAATCCCAGGAAGGAGTGAGATTTAACCTGTCTCATTGCCAAAGAGATCCTGCTGTGAGTTCAAGAAATTTAACTTATTTTTTCCTTCTCTTTCTTGGAGGTTGGTGAGACCAATTCTTTCCAGGGGTGAAAAAGGGCCCTGAAAATCTCGGTCCCCACCACCTTCCCTGGTAAAAGAAATTGTGGCCTGAGAGTGCAGCTCTGAAGGTCTGTGGAGTTCCCAGGTGAAGCCTGGGATGGGGACAGTGGATAAGTTGAGGGGAGCAGGCTGGAAACTGGGATTTACTGGACTTTGCAGCATTGAATTGAGTTCTGACCCACCCTCACATCTTTACCTTTCTGCTTGTCTGAGCATAGGTGAAATCAACACTCAGTGATTAGAAAAAGAAGAGAAGCGAAAGAAATTAATTACTCCTAACAAACTTTTAAGATCATGGGTTCTGCCTTCTGAAAAGTCTCCAAATCCCCCTGAAAAGCCAGGCCTGTGCAGTGCACTTTGCATGCGAGCAGAGTCTAATTCCCTGCCTGATAAAAGCAGGAGGAAAGATAAAAAAGCCGGCAGGCAAATAGGATTAATTGTGTGTCAGAGGTGCCTAATTAGAAAGAATGATGGACTGGAAGGCAACACACAGGAGGCACGAGCCAGCCCAAGCTGTTCCCAGTGGCCTCTCCTGTTTCCTGGAGCAGCAGCTCTGGGCAGTGTGAATGCTCCAGCATCAGCAAGTCCCTTTTTCCCATCTGTCCCCTCCATCAGGGCTCTGGGAAGCCCTTCCCTGGCACCTCTCATGTGCCAGCCTGACCTTGGGACAATTTCATCCATCCACATGTTTATTTACTCCTTCTACCTTCCCCCTGAATAATCAATGTGTTGAAGAACCCATGTTCCTTCTCCCCTCTCCATTTCAGGGCCTGTCCTTCTAAACCTTCTCTCCTGCAAGGATTTTGAGCATCTGGAATGCCTGAGGCAAGTGTTTCTCCTCACTTGAAACCTCAGGGAGCCTCAGAGTCCCTGGACACAGAGTTGGCTTCGTCAGGGCTTCTCTGTGCCCAGAGATGGAGCCTGGATTGCCATCCTGAAAGGAAATAAATGGCCAGCAGTGTTGCTCTGGAATTTTCCATAAAGAGGAGCAGCTGGAGGGGATCTGGTTATTACACGTGATGGGAGGGTGCCAGTCTCCTCTCCTGCTTGGAGGCTCAGAGAGCGTGAGTGGGACTAATTTCATTTCACCTAAAGCATTCAGCGAATCCTTTTCACCATGTAAAATCCATTGCAGTTTTCTCATTAATCCTCCAAAGTACAGACACTTACTCCAGGCCTAATCCCACTCTGCTATTGTGTTTCTCTACTGCAGCCTTCCCTCATCAGCTTAACAAATTCCCTGATTTCAATAGAAGATCCAAAGCCGAACATGCTGGGCATTAAACTGAAACCTTCTCCCAAGGGCTGCTGCACCTTCCTCATTCCCCAGCCTGAGCAGGGATGAATCCTGAAAGAAGGCAGCAGAGGTGGAGGTCATGAGCTGTGACATTTAAAAATTGCTTCTCCGAGCCCGTGTCAGGTGAGACAAAAAAATGTAACGTGTCCCAGGCAAATGAGAATTGATCGCAGCTGGGTTTGGGGGCCAGATTCTCCTCTTCCCTTTGTGTCTCTTCTGGGAATGATCCCAATTCATGCCGGGAAATAGATGGAGAGTCCGTGCTGGTGATAAGGCGCAGGATCTAATTAACAACTTTGTCAAAGGGCTTTGTTTCAGAGGCTCAGCACCCCCATCCATCAATGCTATCTATGCACAGATAGGGAGCAACAACGTGCTGAGGAGCTGCTGAACCCCAGCCCTTCTGCTGCACCCCTCAGACAGAGCTGCTCTTCCTCCAAGGACTTGGATTTCTTCTCACTTTTGTGCCTTTCTCTCCTCTGTGCTCCTTTTCCTCTCCACACACATTCCAGTCCCTCCTTTCCCTTTGCTACTGGTTCAGGATCAAGCTGTTTCTTTCCTTCTGTGCATTGCTTTGCCACCTCTGAAACGGGGAATTCTGACCCTTCCATCTGCTTGGGGTTCCTAAAGCAAAGGCTGAAAGATGGTTATAATAATATTTTCATCTCCAACTGCTCGGCTTTGCTCACCCGTGTCACTTGAGCAGCTGTTTCCTTAATTTACACCACGAAATCCTGTTGTTTTCTCCCAGTCCAGGCTGGAGTCCCCTCTCCAGTGTGAGTGACAGCAGGGAAGTGTCGCTTTGTCTCCTGGGTGATTCCCTGATTGGGGTGGGGTTACAAAGGATTTCCAGCCTGGAAGAGCTCAGAATCTCCCCGTCTGTCAAGTTTGATCTACAAACAAGTGACTGCAAACAAGTGCTGTTCCCACAGACCTGACCTTTCCCAGCTATTCACCCACTCACAGCCCATTCCCCATTCCCTGGGGGCCTCAGGTGACCTCCACAGCTCAGTTTTCCTCCTCCTCCTGGCCCTGACTTTGTTCTGAGGAGGCACCTAACACCTCAATAAGTTCCTGAGACACATCTGCCCTTAGACCCCCTTGACACTAATCCAGGCTGATACCATTTGCTCTCTTTCCATTTATAAGGTCTGATTCCCATGTAAATGTTTCATTTGCTTCCGAAATTACTTTGATCTCTTCTGAATTTTTTATCTCTTTTTATTGCATCCTGGGATCATAATCCTGCTTTATGTCCTGCTATCTTTTGGAGAGGCCAAATGCCTGTGCTGCATTTGTTTTTCAGCCTGGCATTTTCACCGTGCAATTGGCTCCATGAGCACACTTCTGAGGGAGAGATTCACAGTGGAAATTAAGCATAAAAGACTAAATGCTCCTGTTGAGCTGTGAGCTGTTGTGCTGCTTTGTTAAATTTTTAAGAGTATTTGGTTGGAAATGGTCCCTCTTTTTGGTTTAGTTTTTACAAATCTCTGAGAAACCATAGCAGCCTTCTGGAATATGCATGGAAGACTTGTCTGTTTTAATAAAAGTGAGAAGGGGAATCAAAATAAACCCAGAAACAGTGATAGATCCTCTAAAATTAGCAGCCTCACAGGCATCCTAGGAGAACTAACTTGGGAATGATGGTGTGACATGCACAGAAATGGGGGGAGAGGCTTTTTGATCTCCTCAGCCAAGCTCCAGGCACGATGTTGGGTGGAAAAGCAATGTTCTGACTGGAGTCAAAGGTGTGATCTCCTCGGAGTACAACCTGCAGCACCGCCCTGAGGGAGCTCCTGCAGTTTGGGTGAAATTTTGGGCACTGCTGGCACAGAACTTTAGCCAGGAGAAGGAATACAGGGAGCAAGAGGGATTGGAGAGGGAGTGTGGGTGAAAAGCAGGCTTGGAGGAGATGAGCAGGGCGCAGAAGGGAGGTTTTGTTGTGGGAGAACAAGGTTCTCCATCTTCAGCACATTCTGGTTTGTAAAGTGAGCTCACCCCGCTGCTGAGCCAAAAGAAAACAACAACCATAAACTCTGAATTTCCCGGCATTAATTTGTCACATTTCCATGCAGGATCTCCTGTGGATTGTTCCCTTCCATTAGTGAGCCCCTCCTGCTGCCCTGGATCCAGGAGGGGCTGAGTGGGGTGGTGCCCGTTCCCTCTGCACAGGATCCCGGTGTGAGCTGCATTTCCACATCCAGCCTCTGATCAGCTGGCCCCGAGGCACTCCTGGAACACAAAGCACAGCCCAGGCCTGGGGATTCCTAAAAGCAAAAGCCTGGCTTCATCAAACCCTGCTACCCTTCAATCCTGGCTGCCTGCAGATCTCCCAAAACAAAGTGCAGCCAACAAGACAATCATGGCCTGAGACTGTCCTTGAACAAAGAGTTGGATGCTGATGCAACATTTAAAGAGAAATCACTTTTCCTCAGGCCTAGCTGGATAAAAATCCCCTGGCAGATGGGGCTTGGGCCAACCCCCTTTTCCCCCTTCACCTCCTCCTTACCACTGCAGCAAGTGAGGTGTTTGCACTGTGAGTCCCAGAGTTATGGCTGTTATTAAGTTGGAATATTTTTATGGACTTCTCCACTTAGAATATACAGGCGTGTTTACACACACAGCCCTTTTGCTTTAATTTAGTCCTCTCCTTCCCTGCACCCCATCAAGTGACTTCTAATAAATGAGCGAATAAATGCATTCAGATAGTGCTGTAATGGAGAAAAATTCAGTGTCTAATGAAGAGATTGTTCCTACCCCAGCACTGTAAAGATGAATGATGGTGACTGTGGTTTGAAAACTCCTTTTAGCTTAAAATATTGCTCCTTCGTAAGGAAAAAAAGAAAGCACAAAGGGGAAGGAAAAAAAACCCACCAAAACAATTCTGTGTAGTTTTTACAAGTCAGGATCTGCTTGCACACAAACCAGAAACTGTCGCAGCCAAAATTGCTTCATATATCATAGCCCAGCACCAGGCAGATAATGGCACAGCCAGTTCTGATCAGGGAGTGATTATTGCTCCATGCTCTGAGCGCTGATGTGCAGACAACTGACTGCAGCTTGATTTCCCTCAACCGGATTGATCTTTCCAGGCTGAAATTAAGAATGTGATCACCCTGATGAGGTGTTGACCTGGAGGAAAATTCCTAAAAGGAGCCAGTCCTTCCTCTCTCGCACTTAAATTTTCTGTTTGCAATAAGATTTTCTCTTTTCTGTAGCTCTGGGTGCTTAAAGTGAGGAAAAAGAGGCTTTTTGTCTTCCTGACCTGTTACTGACAGACATCAAATTATCTCAAGATCATCTCGGACCTGATAGAAATCAGAGCAGTTACCAGACTGCAGAAATAGGAAGCAGAACAGAGGGAACTGTGATGAGATCATTTAGTTTGGTGTCACTTTGCTCTCCCCCAGCTCATCCAACGTGATCCTGGAGCACCCACACTTTCTCAGGCTGTGTGTGTGTGTTTCTGATCCCACAGAATGTCCCTTTTCCAGACATTTTTTTGTCATTAGGAGTTTCAAAACAGGGACATTTCCCACTGGTACAGCACCAGCCAGACAGGATCTGCAGGGAAAATCACAGCACAAACAGTGATAAGAGCAACAATTAAATTCTGTCCACTACATGAGCTGTGGCCACCTCTCCTTCTTCTTCTTCTTTATTTTAGACTCCCAGAAAGGACAGAAAGGTGGGAGAAGCCCAGGTTTGCCCACATCTGGCAATTCCCACGTGCCTGTTTGGAGCATTTCAGGGCTGCAGAACGAGCCCCAAGCTGGGAAAGGCACCCAGTGGCCAAAGGATCAGAGGAGGAAGCAAATAACACAAGGAGAAAAGCCAAGCACTGATGAATCCCCTGCTGCTAAGACAACAGCAAGTCAAACTTCCACCTTTCATGGCTAAAGCAGCGCATTAAAATTAATTGAATGAGCCTCAACTTCCATGCAAAGGATGTTCTGTGTCTGTTCATCTGAATCCTTGCTTCCCTCAGAGATGCCTTTTTTGTTTTAGCGTCATTAATCCAAATTCAGGCTGTAAATTCTCCTTGTTGTAAAAGCACAGCGAGGCACAGACCCGGGATCTGCCAGAGTTTGTTATTGAGTTTGTAATATGCAATCGTGGTGATGATTATAATATCAGCAACTGGATTTCATCTGTCCCCACACATTGGAACAGGCAAGCTGAAATGAGCAGTGACAGGAAAATGGTCTTGTTTGCACATAAATCCTTTAATAACCAGCAATTTCAGAAAGAGAATAGTAGGAGAAAAAAAAAAAGTTGAAGGACAAAGAACTCATGTATTAAATCCTACATTGAAGTTAAGTCGTAAAAAACGTGTCATTAAAGCTTTCAACGTGCCTTGAAGAGTGGTAAAAGCAACCAAAAAGGGTTAATTCTCCCCTAAATCTCTCATCCAGACCACTATTTGCATGCCTTTTAAGGCAGCCAGGAAATTACATTAATTTCTCTAATGTGTGCAGTGCCATAAGTTCTTTTTTTAATTACAATGATCAAAATATTGCTTAAAATTAAAGGCAGCTGCATTTGTTTCTGACGGATATCATAATTGCAATTGTAAATTGGGAAATGTAATGTTTCCTGGTGCTGCTGTGAGTAATGGCTCTGAAATCATTACAGATAGGTAGATATAAATAAACCAGGAGATCTGTGAAAATAGAGAAAAAGCAAGCTAAAAGGGTAATTAGCTGAGCAAATGGGAACAGAGGAATCCGGAACTCAAACAAAAAATATCTAAATATTCGGAGGAGCTCTGTGACTGTATTCATATCACGTTGGAAAAAAAAATATCCAAAAAGGGAGGGGAAAAAAAGAAAAGGAAAAGAATTAATTTGAACTCCGAAGGGGTTTTTTGCTGTCTTTATAAATTCCTCCCCATGAGGAGGAGCCTGATTCCCGTGGGCTTTTCCTACTCTTGGGCTTGACTCGGGGCATTGCTCATTGATCCCTGATGATGAGCAGGTGGAAAAGTGGATGGTCCTGGGGCTCTGAGGCTGCTGCTGATGAGAAGCCAGCCCAGGGGAGGATCAGCTCCCTCTTTTTGGGGAATGTGATGCCATTTTTGGGCTCCTTGCCCCGGGGTTATCCCAACCCAGGATGCTGCTGGGAGAGGGCTGGAGCTGTGGAAGAGCTGCAAGTACTCAGAAAAAGCAGCCAGCAAGGTGCAGCTGAGCCCTTTTTGTGTGCCTAAAATCCCTTCCAGAACAGGAGCCAATTCAGGATGGGTGTAAATCCAGAGGAATGTGCTGTCCATCCGTTTAGGTTTTTTTAGGGAAAAGAAAAATGAAGTTTTCTGGATCTGAGGCCCGGGCAGCTGGGAAATGGCCAGCTCAGCAGCGACATTTATCAGCAGGCCCTGAGATATAACAAGCAATCACACTCCAGCTGGTTTCCCATCAATAAGCAGGGATGGAATATTAGTAACAATTCCGTGGGATTCGGAAGGCAAACACTGNAAAAAAGAGCAGTTGCAAACTGGAGAGCTCAGCCTGAGCTCCCTGCTCTGCTAAACTCCCTTCTCCAACAGCTCCAGGTGGTGCTGCCATGCTGGGAATGGTGGACTGGACAGATGAGTCAGGGAGGAGAGAAACAGATGGGAAAGGGGAGCAGACACCAGCTGTACAAACCCCCGGAACATCCCCAGATGGAGCAGCTGACCACGGGGCTGGAACTGTTCCTAGCACAGGCAGGACACAGACATCCAACACTGGCTTGAGGATACTTCCTGGAAATAAAATTAGAGGCACAGGAAACAGAAGAAAAGAAATTATAAAAATTAATAGTAATAATAAAAACGATGTGGAGCTCTGGTGCTGTGGGACAGCCTGAACTTGGCTTTCAGTCTTGTACCCACAAAATCTGCAAGCACAAGTAGAGCTGAAGTCATTGAACATCTGCTGAAGAAATGCATGTCCTTGCATGTTTGAGAAGGCACTTTGAGCTTAATTGGAGCTAAACCAAGCACCAGAATTTGACTATCCAGGCAAAATTCGGAGAAAAGCCAGTCCACCCCATAAAATTACCAAGCAACTCTTCCCCTCTGCTCTGGGTGAGAGCGGAAGCCTGGAGACTTCTCAGGCTTCATTAAAGGCGTGGGGATCATTATTTTCCTTCTTCAGCTGGTGGAATCACCTCCTGAAAGGATCTTTAGGCAGCCAGGAATGAACCTAACAAGGACAGTGACCGATGAGAGAGCCTTTGTGGGCTCTATAAACACTATTGATTTTCACATTCACAGGGAAATGAATTAGATGTGAGTTGTGTGTGAACTGAGCCCCGTCTCCTGGACTGTGAGGACAGAACTGCAAAACACTGGATGCCCCTGGGGAAAGAAAAGGTTGGGGAGGGAGAGAGGGAGCTCAGATGTGGGATTGAAAGGGTTGTCTGCAGTTTAGTTCCCTGCTATTGTCAGCCAGTGCCTTAGGAAAGGCCATTTCCCAGCTAAACAGGCTGATGGTGAAGCATGAGGAAATGGGTTTGAAGTCCACGATCACACCTGCTTACTGCCTAATCTCAGAATTCCTTCCTAAAGGAGGCCAGAACAGAGAAAATGGTGGGTACTGAGTGAATAAAGTGAAAATGGGCCCCTCTCTGCCCCGCAGGGCTTTGCACTTGCACAAATCCAGCTGCATATTTATATCCTCATGCTTGACAGATGACAAAACAGACACGCAGGCATCATCTCTGTGCCAGTCACAAGGAGCTTACCCTTCCAGGGCTTCAAACCTCCTGTTCCAGGCAGCCCTGCACCTCTGGGAGCTGCAGGGACGTGGAGGTGGCTGGCAGTGACAGGATGCTGTGACCCCAGAGCCGTGACAAATTACACAGCCCTGTGCCACAGAGCTCTGCCTCCTGCTCTAACCCATCATCACCACCATGGAGGAGAGCTCAGACCCAGAGATGGGGGTGGTTTAATCTTCTGCAGGGCTGTAACCACTCTGAACCCTGTGTCTAACATCACTCAGCGTGTGACTGCTTAATTACAGCAATTAGGGAGCGTGGTGGGAACCTGTGCAGGGTGAGAAGGAGGGGCTGCACTCAGGAAATGGATTCCCTGTGGGTCAGGTCCATGAGGAAGGGATCCTGCCCCTCCCTTCCAGCTCCCGGGCTCAGGGCAGGGACTGGGGAGCTCGAGGCAGGGCATGAGCAGCTTCCCCTTGTTCCTCCTCCCCTCCCATTCCCAGCTCGGGTTTTACTCTCCAAAATCAGTGAAAGATTACTCCTGGCTGCCCTTTAGGAGAAGGGCAGGTGCTGGTTAATTAGAGAGGTGTCCCTGGGCGGGGAGGAGGTGACAGCATCACCCCCAGGAGGGTGGGAGTGCTCCTCACCTGCCGGGCTCAGGGAGCGCAGGTGGGACCCCTCAGCTGGATAAACCCTCCAGCCTGGCAGGGGCACGTGGAGAACTGGCACACAGCAAAGGCATGGCCAGGATGGCCCTTCCAGCCCCTTGGACACCCCCCAAGTCCCTCTGGAGAACATCTCCCTCCTATTTCAGCCCCCTGAGCGCGTTGCCTTAGCTCCGGCAGAAAATCCTCTGTGTCCTGTGCTGGGAACGACTTCCAGAGGCTCCGGGCAGCTCTGCAGGCGACGTGGAGCTGCATCTCCTGGTGAACAAACCTTTTCCCACGCCACCAAGCACATCCTGCTGCATCACCCTGCCTCAAGTACTCCCTGCTCCTCACACCTGATGTCCCCTGGGCTGGGACAAACCACATTTCACAGTGGCAGCACTGACCTTTCCAGTCCTGCCGGGGCTCAGAGCCACCCCCTGCCGGCTGTGACACCCCTGCGGTGACACCCCTGCGGTGGCACACACGACTTTGGTCACACTTTAGCAGGCGCTAAAGGGAGACAAGGATTAGAACCTGCCCCCAGCCAGGACAGAAATAATCCTGACCCCGTCGAGGAAGAACCCTGGCTCTGCCTTAATGAACCGTAAATTCCAGCTTAATGAGTTTTATGCTGAGGAGAATAATTAATATAATTAGTACTGATATGAAAATGATGGCACTGGAGCCTGGATTACGAGGAGGAGGAGAGGCTGGGGGTGGGAGGAAGCTCGGAGAAAGTTCATCCCATCTCTGGTGCTGTTCTCTGGGCTGGATGCATTCTTGGCAGCCTTTAAAACCTCACCTCCCATCTGCCATAAAGGGGAAGAAAATAGAGCATGACAGTAGAGAGAGAGAAAAATAATAATAATAATAAAAAAAGAGCTTAGCCCTGCCCTGTTTGCAGCAAGGATGTGAAATCTTCAGTGCAGCCCTTTCCTGTGCTGGCCTGGGATTTGCAGCGCCCCCTGCCCCACTCTGAGCATCCTTCACCCTCCATGGGGCCTGGTTTTCAGTTCTAGGAGAAAATATCTTTATAGAGGTGATTAGATGGTAAAACAACAGCTTTTCACCTTATACTATGTAAGTACCAATTTACTTATCCTGTGTAAGTGTTTTGATAGGCTTGATATATTTAGTGCAGTCCAAGAGCTGTGTTTTAGTTTTATACCTATGAATAGATGCATAAATTTCTACAGAACCATAAAATGACCCAGCAGGAAGTTTTCTGTTCTGACTGTGGCACTGATCAGACATTCAGCACTGGAGAAAGGGACCACAAAACTCAGTGCTGACCCTGAGAGGAAATGAAAAAGGAGCTGGAATGGATGTGTTTCCCAGCACCTCTGTTGTGTTTCTGGTGCCACACTGGGTGTTGGTGTGACTTTTCAGCTCTTACGGGCCATGTTTAGATGGGTACTGGCAGCACTCTGTGGGCAAATGTTTTAAAAACTGCCATGCAGGAGGTGAATCCAGCTCCTTTTCCCCTTTCTGGGAAGCAAAGCGCAGTCCTGGGGGGAGGTGCCAGGATGCAGCAATACAGGATGAACCTGTCCTTGTGCAGACTGAGGAGAGCATTGCCAGCACTCTGCTCCCACCATCCTGTGTGATATCCTGGCCCTGAGGAGAATTGTGTCTCTCCTTGATGGTATTTCTGAGAAACAGCCCAGAGAAGCACCGGAGTTCTCAGCAGAACTGTGTCAGCTTCTCTCCCACGACCCAATAATCCCTTCCCAGTAATAACCAGCTTTGGCTGCTGCTGGTGCAGGCTGCATTCAGGCCCTCCACCCTCCCTCCATGAACCCCTTTGCCCCATCCCTCAACTCTGCGGCTAAATTTTCCCCAAAGGCCTTTATCAGAGGCAGAGGCTCCATCCTTGTGCGGTGCAGCTCCGCTGTTAAGAAATATCCTGCACTTTTTCATTCTCAGCGTTAGTGCTAAAAAATGCCATCAATAAATGGTTTATTGGTCAGTTGTGTCTGACAGGGAACCTCCTGAGGAGGTTCTGAGCGTTCAGCTGGGTTGGGCTCACACCCTGCTCTCCCAGCAGTGCAGGTTCAGTGTCTCCCTGCCTCTGGAACCAGGACTCAGCGCCTGCACAAGGAAATCAGGCCACTGGCATGAAGCGGGCTGGAGAGGAGGAGGAGGAGGAACCCCCCTTCTCTTTCCCTAAATAGCTGCTGGCCCCGAGGACTGGCTGTTTGTGACTGATCCTGTCCCACCCACGTGCAGGGGGAGGCTGGAGGAGGGTTCCCAAACAAACTGAAGTGAGACTGGCATCTCCTGAGCACCGTAACTGCCGGGGGCAGAGCTGGGGCAGGAGAGCGCAGCTGACATCGCCCTGGAGGTCACTGAACTCTGCTCCTCCGCTTACCTTTGAGTCCTGCGTCCCCTGTGCTGCAGGCAGGGAGGGATGCAACAGGAAAAGTGGGATATTCCAGTCCTGAGGAGCCTCTGGAACAGGCAGGACCTCCCGGGAGAAGGCAGGAGTGCGTGTGGGTGCATTTTGGGGGGTGCAGTGCAAGTGGAGGACAACTCAGCAAGAAGGCAGCCCTGGGAGCGAGGCAGACATCAAACACCCCACACAGGTCCCACAGGCAGGACAGAAGCTGCTGTAACTCTTCAGCTCACTTTTATTTAAGTTCTGTGATCAGTCTTTTCCATCTGCAAGAGCTCTGGTGTCAGTGCCACCAACACATGGAACAGAACCCGTGACATTTCACCCTGGTAACAGGAAGAACAGCTCCATCTTAGAGGTCTTTCCAACCTAAATGGCTCTCTATCCTACAATACCAGTTCCTCCCACGCACTGCCAGCCCACTGGATCCCACTCCACCAGTTTCCAGTCGGACTTGTTCAGCAATCCACGCCCAGCAACTCTGCTGGATGGCTCAGGCTCCAGAGCAGGGAACTTTTAAAGTCAATTGGCACCGTGTCAGCGGGAGAACACCTCCCCTTGGCCCTGATTTCAGCACCTGCAAGCTCCCCCCAGGCACGGGCAGCCTCATCCTGGAGCAAAGTGAGGATGAAGCCCGTGGCAGCAGGTGCAGGGAAGTTTGGAAAGAGCCACTGGGCAAACGCTGTGTGAGAGCAGGGAAAGGGAGTGAGGAATAGGAGCCCTGAATCAGAACCATTTCCAGGCACAGGTCTGGAAAACCAAAACAGTGGAATCACTATTTCTTACTCTGGGGTTTCCCCCCTTTTCCTGGGGTGCAAAGGAATTGGGTGGCGTGTGGCAAGTCCCTCTTGCCATTTTTTTGAGATCAACCCAGCTCTTCAGGAGAGGCAGAGAGAACCAAGACATTCCTACACTAAATACCTGTGCTGGCATAAGTCAAACTACTGCTTTGAACTGTGGCTTCTCCTGCCTTTTTACCTTTCCAAGGAGGATTGAAATCCTTTTGCTTTGCTGCAAGCCCAGTAAAACCCTTTGTGGCAGACTTCTGTGGGCAGCTCAGATTCAGAGCTGCACGAGGCAAGCAGAGTTTTTCTGTAATGCTGCAGTTTGTATCCCTGCCTTCCCCTTCCTCATCAAAGGATCTTCGTCCCAGACATGGGCAGCAGAGAAAACCACCTGCAACGTGTTCTCTGCCTCCTCTGGCAAGCAATCATTTTGTCTGGCTTGTTCCTCTAGTATCTGAGGACCTGAACATATTCCACTCCTCATTTAAATTCCTGGATCTCTCTGAAACCACATCAGGTGAAGGCTCCAGATCAAACCACAGTACAGGCAGCGCTCTGCTATTCCAGGCATGCAGGTAGGGAGGTTTGGAGTGGATTTTTGCTTGCTTTTTCCTCGTGGTCAGCGGTGCTGGGTTGATTCCAGGATATCAGAGACCCGTGGGGCTCCCAGCACCTCCTCACCTTTCCAAAGAGAGGGAGCAAAGGCAGATTTGGCAGACTCAGCGTGGGGTGGATGTGGTGGCTGTGCTTTCAGTTCAGAGCACACCCAGTTTGCAGCTCTGTGGTAACCAGAACGTACCCAAAGGTGTGTTGGGGAGAAAACCAGAGAGAAAAATGCATTTTCTGAGTTGAGACATGGAGCACTGGAGTCCTTTGGCGTGAGGGAACAACCGGCCGAATGCTCTGGAGACTGGCAGAGGAAATGTGAATACAGATCGTTCCAGAAAGGTTTGCATCAGTCAGGACTGGCAGGCTGGGACTGAAAACTTGTGTGGAGTGCTCCAAGGCCGTGTCCTGGTGACACTCCCCTGATCCTTGGGGAATGAGGGCGCTCCGTGCTGTGGCAGAGCTGCTGCTGCCCGTTCCAGCTTGGCCAAAAAACGCACCCAAAATTCCCCTTCATGCACTCCTCAGCCAGCCAGGCACCCACCTGTCATTCCGTGTGAGGCCACCTCCCAGCAGGAAAACACCTCTGCAGGAGCAGCAGTGCCCCCCACAAACCTTGTCCTGGTGCCCAGCCACCGTCCTGTCCCCAGCACCAAGTGGCACCGTGCCCTGGGGAAGGGGTGGGAAGAGCTGGGGGTGATTTTTGCCATTCCGGGGCCCGGGGGGGATCCATGCACGGGGTGTCACCCCCCCCCCAGGGCTGTGTTGCCCGACTGAGCAGGGCATGAACTCCTCTCCCACACCCCGAGGTGTCTGTCAGCCTGCAGGGAGCCCACGAGGCAGTGACACAGGTGGGGAGGAGCAGGGACGGGCAGGATGGGGGCACAGCCAGGGCGGAGGGCAAGCAGAGCTGCTGGGATCCAGAGAGACAAAAACAAACGGGTGCCTCAGTGCTGGGACATCCCTGTGGTCACACCTCCTCTGACGGGAGCTGTCACCTGCTGGGAGTTTCATTTCTCACCTGCGCCGGCAGCACTGGCAGGTTGTGGGTGCCTGGGCAGCGGGGTCAGGGTGTGGTGCCCACCCCTCCCTCCCACACGCCCTCAGCTCAAGCATCCTCACGTTTTCCAGAGGGATTTTAGTGTCTGCAGAATGCAGACCCAAAGCAAAGGAAATGCCCTCTGGCCACAAAGCTTTATCCCCTTGTTCATAACCATCACCTCTTCCATGCCATGGGTGAAACAGGTGGAAGTTATCCCTGAAACCAAGCTCTTGGGCAGGGTGTTCATTCCTTGTCCTCCTCTTCCTCTTCTTTGCTTTTATATACATTGAAGTGTATATCGATATTTTTTTGTTTTCGCTAATACAAGTGAACACAAATGTGATGTGGAGATAAATTCCCTTGTCTAAAACACTTTGTGGTCACAGGAATGTACACGTTTGGATTTACACACCCACACACATTCCAATATCAAAAAAAAGGTGTAGTCCCAAAACTAAGATGCTTTTATAAAAGTTAAAAGGCCAAATTCCTCTATTGGCTTTTATCCTTCATTAAGGGCAAGGAGATTACCTGAAATCCTGATTTATTCTTCATATTCTGCCTGAGTTAATTTTAAAATTCCAATCAACAGATGTGAGGAAGAGAGGGGGAAAAAGCTCGTAGGGGGCCACATCAGGCTTTGAAAGGAAAATTAGAGAGAATGTTTTCTCTTATAATTATTTTCTCCTTTGGGTTTCAGGTTACCAGACCTGTTATTTAAAGGATGCTTTCTCCAAATGTGTTGACTCCAAAATATGTCCCCTTTAAAAGAGTCAACCCAAGAGATTGGGAGTGGGAGCAGGAAGGGAAAAGGACAGAAACAAACCGCCTAAACCAAGTCCTGATCTCTATTTTTGGGTTGGTTTTGAGCATCTTTCATTATAAGCATCTTATGATTTGGTTCAGCAATCTTGGCTGTTTAGCTCTCCACAAACAGGGATTTGCTATCCTGACTTCCGAGGGGGGAAAAGGAGCAGGGGAAAAAAACCAACAACAACAACAAAAAAGAAATAAAAAGCCACAGCCTCAGATTTGAGCACTGGCTGTGCTGTAAAACCTCACACAAGCTGCAGCGAGGGCTGTGAATAATCCACACCCGGTGCAAAGAGTGCAGGAATTGACACAGGGGGAAAACCTACGGACACTGGACTGGGCTGGGCACATCCCATCCACCACAGGGCAGCTGTCACCCACAGACACATGCACACACAGAGCCAGGAGGAGAAAAGAAAGATGCAGGTACTGGAGAGGACGTGGGAGAAGGCAGAGTGTTCCCTTGAGCATCAGCAAGCCAGGCAGACACTTTGAACTAATCATGGCAATTGCACCCGGATTTGAAAATCAATCAATAAAATGAGCGATGGCAAAGGGAGGAGGGGCTGAAAGGCCTTGGTTGTTGAGCGACAGGAGAGGTGAAAACCATGATTTTCTTCCTGTTTTGTTTGGGTTTTTTTTGCAGTGTTGACACTTTAAACATACTGTTCCTTAGGACAGATGTAAGGAGCCCGGGAGCCGGGAGGTGGGCAGCAGAAGGAGATGTCGGAATGGTGAGGATAAAGATCTTGTGGGAGGTCTGACAAGGGGGCATAGACATGAGGGATCTTCTCCAGATATCGATCTTCATGTGAGTAACAGCGGGTCAGGTAATCACTCGCATTCGATATCTCTGAGTGACACTTTCCAAAGTTCTGCAAGTAGAGACAAAAGTCAGCGGGTGAAAACTCCGGGATCGCCGGCCGGAAAACACACACAGCTCCTCAGTTCCTTGCTGACACACACAGAGAGCAAGCAGGGTGGAATATGAACTAGTTTACCAAGCTCACTCCTTCAGGAAAATGGAGACCCGGGTGATAAATCCTCACACTGCACAAAGTTTTAGTCTCACTCCCTGCAACGCCCAGATCGTTGATGAATATGTATGGACTTGGCATGGTTTGTCCCTTATCTGTAAATACTCTGCTCTCTGGGCAAAACAAGCAGCCAGCCAAAGGAGGGGCAGTTTATTTTCACGCTTTCCAACTCTTTGCACACCTGAGTTTTGGAAAAGCAGTGCTTGAAGGCAGCATTAATCTAAGCCAGGCCCGTGCTCTCCCGTTTAAAGGGCACATGTGTCCTGCCGGGGGCTTGGGATGCAAAATCCGCTTACTGCGCCTGGTGCTGACGTGGGACACAGCAGTGCTGGGCTCCCCCTGTGTGAGCAGCTCCCCGGCACGCCTCGGGGCCGGGTTTGTGAGTCAAACCAACTACAGAGAACACAAAACCACTTTCAAACCCGAGGCTGCTCTGTCGGTCCCGTGTTTTTCCCTCTGCCGGGGTGCGTGCGGACACTTGGCTCTCCTGGGGTTGAGGGAGCACCTCTCCCAGGGCTGCGGCTCCCCAGAGGGTGGCAGCAGATGGGAAGGATTCCTCCCTGCTCCCAGACCCTTTCCTGCTCTGGATGACCCAAGCAGGGCGGACATTGAGCCAGGATGTTTTCAAAACAGACCTGCTCTCAGGGGCGCTCACCAGGAGATAATTTCTTCTCCAAGAGGGAGCAAACAGCGCTGGAAAACGCTTTGGTGCTTGTGGTTTGAGCTGTTTGAAGCAAGCAACTTGCGCTTGAGTCCTTCCTTCCTTGTTCCCTTTCAAAACCCCAGGAACAGTCAGTTTAGGGGGAAGGACAAGGGTTTGACCCTCGGGAGAAAACGCCTGGAGGAACAGAACAATCCACTCGGCTCATCTGCTGCCAGCTCCTGGATGAATATTTCACCAGGATGCTTTAAAAAAAAAAAAATCCTACAGAAAACAAGGTGTTGGCAATAATTTATTGATGGCTCAGACCGCTGGGAGAGGCACAAAGGCAATTTTGGGAACAGCCTGGCTGAGCCCAGTGAGGGGAAGTTTGCCTGAGCCCCAGGAAAACAGCAGCAATGCTGAGGCCAACCTCATTTTCATTCCCCTTCCACGGGCAAAACTGTTGATCCTACAGATGGAGCTTTTAAAAGTCAGCAGTGGAGTTGCTGTGCTGGGATCCTAAATTTGGGTGGGCCGTTCCCACAGTTTTTGTCCACTTTAGCCTTTTAATTGCCAAGTGAAAATGTGGACAAGGGCAGCATCAGAGCTTTTTAACCAGAGGAACCCAAGCCAGGGGCCACAAAAAAGCCTCACTAACTTTACCTTAACCTTAAATAAATGTTTGCTGTTCTTCTGATGGCCCCAGCTGATAAAAAGACATAAAGAGGGGCTCAAAGATAGGGAATATGGGATGTGCAAAGTCCTGTCCCTGTACAATCTACTCTCAAGAACTGTCACACTCAACAGAACCCCTTTCCACACCTGCAAGGGGGAATAAAACGGTATTTAGCCGTGTTCTCCTCCTGCTTTATAGAGATCATTAATATTCTGGGTTAAGCTAACCTGAAAGGGAAGTTGTCTTAATTACAGAAATTTAGTAAGACGAAGCAGGCAAGGGGGTTTCTTGTAATTTGTTACCAATTAAATGGGAGGGGAAGTCTGTGAGCTTTTTGAGAAAAGCAGAGGATTTGCTAGTGCTGTGTGCAGCTCTGATGGACAGAGAGGTCTCCTAGGAGAGATCCTCAGCTAACAGAAGTGGAAACTGAGCTGGGTGTGATCAGGTGGCAGCAAAAGGAGCTGTAAGACACTCTTTTATGGGCTGTGTGTGACAATATAAGGGTCAGGAAAGCATTTTCCTTCCTGCTTATCTCCCAGTTAATGTGGCCACGAGACATGAAGCATTGCCAGACACCAAGTGCAGTTCTGTCAGCACTTCTGTTTGCACAGGTGAGAGCAAACAAGCCCTTCTTTTCTTGCTGGTCCCTGTTTTGTGCTCACTCCTCACAGGTGGGGTCAGGGCAGGGCAGCTGGAGCATGCCAGGGCCAGAGGAAGAGAATTCCCTGTGTCCTTTTACCTTTCCTCAGCACCTGAGCCAGGAGTTGCTTTGCTCCTGCTTTGTTCCCTGAACTCATTTACAGAGTGGCAAAAGGGAGGAGAACAAACCCAGCCTGGTGTTTTTTAACATATTTAGCAGCCCGTGCCCTTTGACTTCCTTCCCCAGTCCCACTGTGACTTTTCCCCAACCTAATTTATCTTTAACGAAGTTTGAAATTAAATTAGGGATAATGAACTAATTAAATTGAACCGGCACACGATTCTACCACCTTCCCCCACCTGACTTCTCCCACTTGCCTTAGTCTCCAGCATGACTCCATGCAATTCTTCATTATCTGGGTTACATCCTCCCCTCCCAGTCTTATTTCCAAGAGCTTGATTAAAGGGGATGTCAGCAATCTATCCATTTCAGACAGCCTGGCAGATTACCTTTAAACAGGCTTTATTTGATTGAATTAGGGAGCTTTCATTTCTGCCATGACTTTAACTCAACCCTTCTCCATCCCTCCACACCCAGTTCCATCTTCCCTTCTATTTGCAGAACATCTCTTTGGGTAGCAGGAGGTGTGAGGCAGCTGACCACGTCCTGTGCTTGTAATCATCTTGGAATAATGAGTTCTTACTGGTGTGAATGTGAAAAACTCCTTCTCAGTGACCTGAGGATTTCTCTGCTATGGTTTTTGGGAAATCTGAAGATTTTACAGGTGAGAGTTGGACGGGTAATGGTTTTCTCTGCTTGGCCAAGCTCGTGGCAGACACATTTTTTGCACTTATGGAATGTGTTCAGCTGTGTTTTCCTGGCTGGGAAAAGCCCCTGCTGCTCAAAACTCCTGAGATTTTGGCCTGCTGCTACCCTGACTCTCCTCATCTGTCGGTTTTGGGTTTTGGGCTGCAGCACGGGCTGATGGCCAGGAAGGAGCAGCTCTGTTGAGTGACAGCATCACAGAGCTACTGTCACACTGTGGACCAGCCAGTGCAGAGGGTGTGGGTGTTGGGGGACAGAAAATACACTGGGAACCAAAAAAAGAAGTATTTCCTCCTGCTTGGGAGCCTCACATCCTCCCCTCCCCTGGGTCTGGACTCCCTGCTCAGGGTTTTCAAGCTGTTTTTCCACTTCCAAGTATGGTCATGATTTCAGGTATCTCTGGGCAGGTTCCTGCTCTGTTTGAGGCTTTATCTGTGAGGGAGTTGTTGGATAATCCCCGTCCTGAGTGAAGAACCAGCAGTGATGTGTCAGGGATGAGCAGGAACCAGCGCTCCTGAGCCTGGGCTTCTGTGAGGACAAAACTGAGGGCAAGTGGGACAGAGGGACTCGCCCCTGGGTTCAGGAAATAAAAGGATTGAGCTGAAATTCCCAAAATACAGAGCAAGGACCTATGGTGATGGGTGCATTCAGACACATGCAAGTATTAATTATGCAGAGAACTTGCTCAGAACGTTGCATTCCTTCTCACAGCATGCTTTTCTCTTCCCCTGCTGCCTCTGGTACATACCTGGTCCGTGCTCCTACAGCACCTCACACCACCAATCATCCCAAACATTTCCCTCCTTGCTGTTTCTCTCCCAAATCCTCCTCTCCACCCTTCTGGAGTCAAGGCAGAGCTGATATCCTCATTTAAAAATGCAAAACTAATGAGGAGCCACCTCTTTGCTTTATTTGTCCTGCAATTTGGAAATGGGAATCTGAGCCCTGGTCACCGATTTGTTGTGTTCTTGACCCAAGTCTGATGTTTTCCAGCTATTCTTGCTGCAACAGGGACAAGAACTTCCCAAGCAAAACCGAGAGCTGGAGTGTGGGGAGGTGAAGGGGGAGGAAATAATTAAAAAAAGCATAAAAAACAATTAAATTGCCCTGATCTGTGGTGTGTCTTAGCAGGGAGATTACACCTTCAAAGCACCATATGACTGGCTTTATTTTTACTTCAGAGAGACTGGGAGGATTTCCAAATTTGGATTTGGAGGATTACTGTCCTTTTGCTGACAATAAAATTCCCCACCCTGGGGAGGATGAGGCGAGACCTCCCAAGATGGATTAGGGAGCTCCTGCCTAGTTTGGAACAGCGGGAGCAGCGCGGGAATCTGCTGGGAATGGTGAAGACACGAGGGAGAGCGGCTGGTTTCAACCACCCCTTCCTCAGGGCTGGAATTCTCATCCCAGGGAGGATGCAGGAGTCCAGTGACAAACACAAATGGAGAAAAGGAAGGACCAAACCCGTCCAGAACTTACTGTCCACTCTCGCTCGTTACGTCTACGAAGACCTTGATCCTCATTCTGGGAGCAGGAGTGGGTGAGACACCGCAAGAGAGAGAGGTTACGGATCTGCTCCGGCCCGGGGCTGCTGCAGACACTCACCTAGGAGGGTTTGGCTACAGCAGGGGAGCTACAGGGCTGCTTCCAGCACGGGAAAACCAGGGAGCACAGGGATAGAGGCAAACTGGAGCAGCCCCCTGCACGGCTGGCACCCAGGGGTGCGTGCTGCACCCTCACCCGCGGCGCTCCTCGTCTCAGGGACACACTGCACAGGGTTGTCCAGTGGGGCTTTATGAAAATGCCATTTTCCTCCTGCTAACCCTCCTTTCCTTCCTTCCCAAGGATCCAGCGTCCCTTATCTTCTCCAAGCCGTCCCTTTCTGTCCCCAAGCTGTTGCTTCTCTTGAGCCTCCTCTGATCCACCTGGGGTGACCAGGAGGGGTTCAAGGACCTGGAAAGCACCTCTCCATTTGCTGTCTGCCTTTTCTCCTCTCCCTTCCCTTCCTTTAAACCCACAGACCCTTCCTGCTGCTGGAGAGGCAGCAAAATAAAGGGGAAGGAGCAAGGCAGAACCTGGAGAAACCACAGCCTCAGGAATACACAGGAGTGAGGGAGAGCTGGAGGGGCACCAGTGGCATTTCCTTGGCCAAACTCTTGGAATCATCCAGCAAAGGTGGAAAAGCAGAGATCTCTCCCTTCCAGGGACATGGTGGCTTTAATACCGGAGAAAAAGCTGCGATCATGGGGCAAAGGAACATAGGAAGAGATGAAGTCACCCCGATTTTAGTGTTTTACCACTAAAAAAATCATCATTCAAAGGGTTACTGGAGATGGTCCAGAGAAACCGAGTCCTAATCACTCCCTGAGCTTCACAGGGTTTGGTGACACTTGAAAAAGTCAGGAGAACAGGGCTCAGTCTGTGTCTAGTTTTGAGAAGGAGAACACCAAGGAAAACAATCTCTCCCTCTCTCCCAAGCATCCCAACTTGCCACCTGCACCAAGGTCACGCCGTGCCAGCCCTGTCACTGTCACATGCACAGTCCCTCTCTGCCTGTCTCCTATCCATGGAGTCTTTCAGCTGCAGGAACCTTTAGGTGTTCCCATATTCTCTCACATCCTCTCCCACCTTTGTTCTTTCACACATGCACATATGCTCCATCTTCTCTGGAGTTACTTCCACATGCACACAAGCCCTTCTTTTTTTTAAGTTTTCCTTTCAATCATCCCCTTTTCCTTTCCCTCCCCTCCTCATCCTGGCCTGGAAAAGCCCTCTTAGCATCTCTGACTTGTGATTGCACACAGGTGCTGCAGAAATTCCCTGAACCAGAGCAGGAACTTCAAACCCACCTGGAGCCGGGGGGGGGGGCCAAACCCCTGCTCTGCCACGAAGCCACGACCCCTCTCCCCCTTTCCCACATGCCTGGCTGCAGGAAGCGAAAGGAAAACACAGCAAAAAAGAGCATGCAGAGAGAGAGGGGGGCAAGGCAAAGGCATTCTGGGCAGCACCCCCAAAAACCAGGGCAGCAGAGAGACAGACAGACAGAGAGAGAGCAGGCAGGGAGGGACGGACGGGACGCAGCGGGAGCGCTCCGGAGGGAGGGCGGGATCCAGGGAGGGGACGGCGGTGACTCGCAGGGAGGGAGGCAGAGTGCCGTGTGTACCTTGAGGCCAGAACCTGAGGGGAAAGGGCCTAGAGTGACATGCGCTAGCGTAAGTTGGGCTGGATGGTTGCATACTCGACTAGGTCTCCGCCAGCATGGATGGAGGTCCGAGGGCTGGAGGGTGACGCGGCCAGAGCCGACGTGTCCAGCTCTGCATACTGGACATCACAGTCCTTGTTGCCAGCGTTCTGGAGAGAAGAGAGCAGCAAGGACACGAGGGAGGAGTCAGGGGGCACAGAGGGTCCGTGCAGATGGTGAGGGGTGAGACAGGACACGGTGGAGGGGGGTGACGGGAAGAAAGAAGAAAAGGGTGAGGAGGGAGGGGAGGAGGAAGAAAAAACAGTTAAAAAAGAGGGAGGTAGGGAGGTAGTGAATAATCAGTCAGGTAAAATCCCAAATCAAAGCAGAAGCTGCTCCCCCAAGTGCAGAGCTGAGTGACCCAGCCCCGGCTGGCAGCCCTCCCTCTTCGCTGGGGCTGCTCCCAGCAGCGTCTCACTGCCCTGATCTTCCTCTGAACCCCTCTGGGATCAGCATTGTCCTTAGCTGGGGCTGGATCAGTGAATCCGAACCTTATCATGCACCTGAGCTGTCTGTTTTAACCCAAGAATTCGGGATTTGCTGCAAGCTCAGGCCTGGGGAACATGACTGAAAATCACTGGTTTGAAATTTGGATGTTGAGAAGGAGATGCCCGGAGGGAACGGTTTTAAAGCCAAAACTCCAAAGGCATGGCCACAGGGGAATGGCACTGCTTGGCCAGCGCTGTTGTTCTGCCCCGATGTGGGGACTGTGGAGTTCTGAAGTGCCTCGTTTAACACAAGGCTGGGCTGCACAGCTTGGCACTGCAGATTAACTCTGCAGCACGGTTTTGTCATTGTAACGCGGTCTAAGAGATGCTAAAAGCATCCTCCTTTGGCATGGAAATATTTATGGGTGTTCCTTCACTAAGCAGGCTTATCAGCCAGGACTGCATGAATGGAATATCATCCAATTTGTCTGATCCTTCCTACCCAGACATCTTTCATGCAGATAATAACGGGAGAAGCCTGGAAGGCAGGATAGCTCCGAGAGCTTGTGGGAATATGGATCACCAGGAGGAGCCTTGGGGCCAGCAACAACCGTGTGAGGGGGATCCTGGCTTCTTGCCCCGTGGAGTTTCTTTAATCCTCACTTTTGGGGCTGGTCGCAGTGCCAGCATTAGCCAGGAATCTGCTGAGGCTCTCTGAGAGGAGAGAGTTGTCTCCTCCAAACAAAACAGCTTCCCAGTGTCTCTCCCCTTTCCAAAATGGCTGCACCACACGGCAGTGGTGCAAAAGGTGTTTAATTTGAAACAGTTCCTCTCCTCTCTGTTTGGAAGGGTCCTCAGCCACCCACCAGCTGTGGCTGAGCCGCTTTTAGAAGTTTATAGCCCTGTAATGAGCCGGTTGAGTGCCTGTTGCTGGAAGGGCTTGTTCACTCCGATTATCTCTGCCTGCTGCGCTGGCCTGTGCCAGGGCTTGGCTCCCTGATCCTGCCCCTCAGCCACAGGGATGAGGGGAATGATGGGGAACGGGGCTGCAGCAGCATTTCCAGTGCTCAGCAAGGCTGGGGGAGCAGAGGGCTGGAGGTCACCTCTCTCCTGCCCTTGGTGGCCAGATGGCAGCGGCGCGTTGCTGGCATGAAAGCTGCACATCCTGTGGAAGGCTCTGCCTCCTGTCTGGACCCAGAGTTTGGGCATTTAGGAAAATTAGCAATGCCAGCTCCAGTCTCAGACCTAAATCTAGGCCTTGCAGAGCTATTTCCCCTTGAATTTTGTACCTCCCCTACTCCTGGAGGAAGCCAGACTAAGTTTTACCTCCTCATTCCTATCCTGTCTACTTTGCCTCACTCCTCTCCTGCTTCCTTCCCACGGGAGGTGTTTTCTCCATGGATTTCCCTCGCTTTCTCCCACTCCTGGGCTCGCTCCTGCTCCTTGCTGCCTGTTTGGAGCAGAATTTATTACAATATCAATAATGTGCCTTGTATACAAGGCCCAGCACTGCCTCACGCAAGCGCTCGGTGTAAATCATCACCATCGGCACCCCGGTAATTGCCCTGCAAACCCAGAGGAATTATTTTGCTGTCTGCAGCAATGAAACTTCCCCTTCTACCTGTGCAAATGGGCCCTGCTGACACGGACACTAATCACAGCTCTGCTCCTACACTGGCACATGCCCTCGCCTCCCTGCGGCTCCTGCTGCCTCTCACACACGCACGGAGCAGCCACCTGACACAAGAGCACTGCCAGAGCACACCTGCCTTCACCCACACACCTGAAACACACTCTCCATCCCCTTCCTGCTTTGATATCCTCGCTGTTACCCCAAAACTGCCCAGAGGAAAACACTGCAGGCAGCCCCCACACCCCTACACCCACCCCTGCAGTGACCACGCCGCTGTCCTTGGGCATTTCAGCTCTGTGTTGGCTTTCCCACAGCCTGCAACGCCTAAAAATACATATTCATTCCTAGTTCTGCTCCCTCCTGCAGGTATCCTGACCCTGCAGAGGTGTCCCAGCCTCTCCCCTTGTCCTGGGCCCCTGGCAGCACACGTCCCCACATACATCCCTACACACCCTCTTGGAGGATCCTCCTCCACCTGCCTCTTTTATTTGCTCCTGGCACCTCTCCCATTCCCCCCTCCCTCACTCTTTGCCATCTCTAATCACTCCCTGACTCCCATTCTAGTGCTGTGAAATCTCAACCCCAGGCAGTGGCTTTCGTGCCGCCTCGTGATAAATCTGCTTTGTCCCAAATGACGAGGTTTTGCACAATTCATGGAAAGCTGAGTGCACCCGCCCCATTTTCCTGCAGAATCCGCTCCCTTCCACCCTCATCTTCTTCACTCCCCTCCCAAGCCAAATCGGCAGATGAGGTACAGGCAGAACAAGAATATCCTGCCTTTCTGCCGTGCCTTTCCCTCCCGAGGATCCCAAAACCACGGATACCCCGGAGCAGCTGCATCTGCATTTCGAGCACGGTGGGAGCAGGGCTGTACCACAGGGAGGCTGGCATGGAGCAGGGATGTGCTTCCCTCCTCATCCTCCTGCTGGCCCAGCCCTCAGGGGAAGGATTGGGCAGGTCTTGCTCCATCCCATGGAGGTTTTGGTGACCACTGCTGTTCCCTGGGGGTTCCCACCCCTCAGAATCCCGCTGTGAGATGAAAAGGAGGCTTCTGCAGCGCTCGAAGGGTGAAAAAAAGTGATGCAAGCCACTTTTTTCCCTGCAGGGAGGAAGGCAAAGCTTGTTCCTTTGCAAAGCGTGGCCGGACAGCACAACCCACCCCTGTTCTGGCTGTGCCAGCACGTCCTGCCTGTGTGAGCTGGGACGAATCCAGCAAAATCAGCACTCCTTGGCAGCCAAGGACACCCTTCTCTCCCTTGGCAGTCCCAAACCCGAGCAGCCAGCTGCCTGCCCAAGGGATTTAGCGAGGAATGGGAGCAGGCTGCATCCTGCTGCTGGGGCAGAGAGCCAGAGCACGGCGCAGGTACGTGCTGGGTGAGCCAGGCAGGCTGGCCAGGGACAGGGCTCGTCCACAGCTGTGCCAGGCCCGTGCCAAGAGCTGTGGCAGCAGCTGGAGTCTCCCAGACACCACGTCCTTGCTGCAGAGCCAGTTCTTCGTGAAAGGAGAGCTCCACAGCCCGTCACCTCCTGGCTGAATCCACGGGTGAGGAGGAGTGCCAGGCGTGGGACATGGAAATGCATCTTCTCCGGCCAGCACTGAGAGCAGCAAACTCTGTTCCCATGGTTACGGAGCAGCAACCCATCAGGCCCCATCTCACATCACTAACTCTGCCACTTAATTAACTGACTGCTCGTTATTTCCCAAAATGAGCTCCTCCATCCTCCCGCTTGCCTGAAATTCAGCTTTCAGATGCTTTTTCAAGCAGTGATCTCGCTCCAACATCCTGTGTTCCATTTAAAACTCAGCAAGGATTAGAAAGAGCTGGGGACCAGCCCCAGGACTGAGGCAGGGCTCCAAAGGGAAGTTTTCCTTTAGGGATGAAGTAAATAGGATCACATCCACCCGGCTCAGCACAGAACTGTGGCTTTGATTTCCAGTGCCCTTGGCGTCTGCCTCGCCTCAGACTTGTGCCAGCTAAAGGTCACTGAGCCCTGTCCTTCCATTATCTGCACAGGAACACGCATGGCAGGGTCACAGCAGGATGAGCTGGGTTATAATTAGTGGTGTTGATGAGAAATTACTCCAGTCTGGGCTGATATTTGTACACCTTTCTCCAGCCAGGGAGTTCACTCTGCTGAAGCACCGGGCTGGGTGTGCAGTGCTCTGAACTCCTCGTGGGGAGGAGTCTGGGAGAGACCTGAAGGATTTCCATTGGGATCTCTTGTCTCCTGTGGATAAAAACCCACAGCATCCCCACGCCATGGGGAAAGGATGCTGTCCAAGGCCTGGGAGGAGGACGGTTTTCTGTTTTCTCATCAAAATCCCACTCTAATCTTACCTCCTTTCTGTTCCCTACACCTTTGCATCTGACATTTCCCCACTCCTTGCAAACCAGCCTTTCCCACATGACTGCCAGCATCTCCTCCTGACCCTTAATCTCTCCCCGCTGCTGCTGCCTCACATTAACATTTCCCCATCCGAGGCTGAACAAATCCACACTCCAGAAAAAAAAAATAAAAAGGGTTTAAAGAACTTGTTGTCAAGTGAGAGTCAAACGCTGGCACGCTCTGCCCTGCAGATAATTGCTTTGTGAAGCTCTCACTGCTGCTGCCCTCAGCTGCAAACTCTAACAGGGGCTCCTTGCAGGGGGTGAGGAGTGGCCAGGGTGGGGTAGGTGGACTGCAGGTAGAGAATTTGGGGTGGGCAGGGCATTCTACCCACAAAGGCACAGCTCTGGGACCTGTGCACAGCTGGATAAGGTGGGCTGAGATCCTGCTTTCCTCCAGGACTGTGGATGGTGGGGATAGTGCTTTTTTTAGGGCGAGAGGTCCTGTGTGCCCGGTGAGGCCGGGCTGAGGTGTGGCAGTGCCACTGTCACCCTGAGCTCCTTACCAGTTTGTCACTGTAGGGAGAGGGCTCGGGGGCTGCCATGTCATAGTAGGGGGTCTGCAGAGGGAACTTCTGGATCTCCTCCTCGTGTTTCATGTTGTCCAAGTGAACAACCTGGAGCAGAGGGGAGAGAAGAGGGATGAGAAGAGCAAGGGTTATCCTCTGGCACAGCTCGGGGCAAGCTCTGCTCCAGGTGACACCACAGCCAAACACCAACTCCTTCAGGCCTCAATATCCACCAAAGGGACAGAGCAGAATCCAAATTGCAGCTTTTAGTTGGTGCCAGACTCTGGGAATTCTGGGGGGACAAGTCACAGAGTCATGGAATCACAGAACACTTTGGGTTGGAAGGGATCTTAAAGATAATTTAGTTCCCTCTAGACCAAGTTGCTCAGAGCCCCATCCAACCTGGCCTTGAGAAATCCTTACTTTCTGCCCCTCAAACTCAAGCCAGGAACTTCTTTGCTCTTGCAGCCCCCATTTCCCAAAATCTAGGCACTGTGGACACTGCTTGGAATCAGTTTTCCATGCCAGAGGCAGGAATTAGCAGGTTTTTACCTGGATGTCTTCTGGAGTCAGGTGGCTTTTCATGTCCTGTTTCCTCTTTGGTGGAGGGGCAGGTTTGTGGGATGGAGGGAGGTCAATCCTGCAGGCAAAGAAGAGGCTGCTGAGTAGAAGGCAGGAGAAAAGGTTCTGCTGTTTTGATATGCCCAAGGATTTGATTGTGTTTGTCACCAAAGTGCCAATACAATCACATAGATTATCCTCAGGAGCTCCCCTGTGCCCTTTGTCTCACCCCCATTAGAATTGTTAATGAAAATGAACTCCCTCCCAGCGTTCTGTCCCTATTGCAGGCAAATCCATCCCCGTGTCAGATTGCAGATCCCGAGGGTGTCCTGGGATACCTGCTTGGGAATGGCTGCAAACTGCCCCTCGGGAGGTGCTCTGTGAGGCACCACGAAGTGCGAACAGGGTAATGCCAGCCCAGCTGGGCAGTTTCCCTGGGATGGCAGCCCTGCCACGGCTTCCCAGGAGGAATTTGAATCCTGCTCGTGGACATGCTCTGCCAGGCAGGGACATTTATCCCTGACCCTCGCCAAGGATCAGCTTTTACCCCAGAGCATAGGGATTGGCAGCCACGATAATCCCAGCCTGGAGACTGTCTCTGCACATTCTGTTCACATGCACAGATGTGTCTAATCCTTTTACAAAACTTATTAAAACTCTGATCCACTAATTAGCCAGCTCTCCCTCTCTTCTCTCCGTGCAGACTCCATCAGATCTGATGGAGATGGGCGCCTTCCCTTGGATTCCAGCGTGGGACCGGAATGTGCTGGTAGCAGGGAGGGCAAAACAGGTCCCCGGGGCTCTGTAAAACATTGACTTCGTGGCTCTATAGAAAAGAAATGCTATTACCTTCAGGATCAGCCTCCACAATAGAGGCAGCACCTCTGCAGAGCTGGGCACGGTTGTGTTTCTATTCTCAGCTAAAGTGGCTCTTCCCTGAGCCTGGTGGAGGGCCATTGTGGGAAGTGGATTGTCAGGATGCATCTCGATCACAGGGCCGCTGCTGTTGATGCAATTTCACCTCGTGGTGCTGGGTTTTTTTGTTTGTGTGCCTTTCTGCCTCTCCTGCTGCTTCCCCCGCTCCTCTCCCCTGCCTCTCCCGCTCTCCTCCAGTGCCCTCTCTCAAATGGGATTAAATGGAGCAGGAAATGTGCCCAAGGTGTAACAACAATGAGGTGGGGGGTGGGGGAACGTAAAAGCAACCTCTGGGTGCTGGGCTGTCCGTGCCTCCCCTGCCAGGTGGGAGGGGAGGGAGGGGGTGAAGAGCCGGTGGCGAGACCGAACTGCTCAGCAGAGCCCAGGAGAGGCTCCTGCCGCACAAAGTGACCTCCACACCACTCAGGTCCCTGCCTGGCATCTCTGCTGCCCTGTGCTGAGCACAGCAAGGCAAGGGGAGCCCCTGTGGTGGCCTCTGTCCCTGCTGCTGACGGAGTTTATGTCACCCCGAGGTCCAGAGTGGATGTGGACGCTTCCCAGGCCCTTTGGGATGCATCCCGAAGTGCTCAGGGTCTGTCAGAACCCCCTCTCCGACGGCAGGATGTGATTCAATCTCATTCAGGAGCCTGAAGCCATTGAGGAAGGAGGAGTGGGATCCTCTTCTGTCCACGGAGGGGGACAGAGACACAGGGACGTGCCACAGCAAACCCAGCGCCTGGGGGAGCATCCCTGTGCTCCAGCCTCCGCTCCAGGCTTGTGCTACGGGCTCAGAAACAGAGGAGAGCAGGATGGGAGGCACCGAGAAGCCCCAAGGAAGGGAGGCAGGTCAGGGGAACGAGGCACAAACAGCAGGAGAACGTTTTGCCGCCAAGTTTTCCCGTGGTGCGGGTAGAGGAAGGGGCAGAGGTGCTGATCCCCACGCCCAGAGCAGCGGCAGGCGCGGTGGGCAGCGGTTCTGCTACTCACAGGTCGTGGTCGGTGTCGGAGCGGCTCTTCTGCTGCCGCCTGTAGACGATGATGACGGTGACGGCCACGCCGATGATGAAGACGGCGGCGATGACGCCTCCCACGATCCCGATGATGCCTCCGGGGGCACTCTGAGGTAGTGGCTTGTCTGCAACACACAGGGGAGCACAGGGGAGAGGGTCAGAACACCAAAAACGCAGCTGGGCTGGCGCTGGTGCCCCCGGGGATTCCAGGAGCAAAGGTGAGGATGAATTCCGAAGCTTTCCCGAAGCTTTCCCGCGTGTCCCTGCCCAGCAGCTCCATGGAGGGAGCCAGATCCTATCGGAATGCACTGCTCAGAGCTCAAGAGGGACAGAAATTGTGGCTGCAACTGTGTCTCCAAGAGTTAAACACTTCCTCACTCCGCTCTGCAAATTCATCTTCAGGTGTTTATTCCTGGATCTGCTTTTCTGCCTTTGTTCAGGCCTCAAAGGAGGAAGGGTTTGGGGAATAAAGGTGCTTCCAAGCATTCATGTGGACCTGCTGCTTGATACTGTTGAAGTGTTTTGAAAGCCTGCTGCTGGGCTTTGTCACAGCATCCTCCCTGAATCCCTGGTGCTGCTGGAACGTTCTTAAAACGAGCTAAGGAGCAACGCTCAATTGATTTGAGGTGGAGCAGAGGTTTGTGCACCCCAAATCATTCCAAAAACAGGTACCCTGAGTGCAGGATTTAGGGCCAGGAGGGAGATAGACC
Source organism: Hylia prasina (assembly GCA_013397195.1). Lineage (NCBI taxonomy): Eukaryota > Metazoa > Chordata > Aves > Passeriformes > Sylviidae > Hylia > Hylia prasina. Next base: position 89,823 of record VYXD01006149.1, read on the forward strand.
CAGTCTTGCATTTCATCCCCTGCTCTGTGACCTGGGCCAGCTCCTTGGTGACAAACACGGGCCTCATCCAAAGGAAACCCATCCCGATGGGAAAGCGCTTTGAAACCTGCGATAAAAGGATTTAATTTGCTCTACCTTCCAACCTAATTAAACTTGAAAACTAGCTAATTGGTACTTTGTACTTACAACTCTGGCAGTGATGAAAGGAGGAGATAATTGGGATGGCGGAAGGAGGAGGAGGAGGAGGAAAAGATATTCAGGGGAGGGGAGCAAGACAGGGATGAGGGAACAAGGGGCTTTGTAGAACTTGTCTGTCACATCTAATTTCTGTACTTTTCTTAATGCCCTGGCTACTGGCTGCTCTTAGAGACCAGATTGGGCTAATGGATCTTATTCTGCAGCAATTTTGGCTTTGGGTAGCAGAATCTCCCCTAAACAACCCATCCCCAAGGCCTTGGAATTAGGCCTGCTTTCCATGTGCAAAGTAATAAAACAAAATGTATGTGGCTATAAAACATCTGCACACATTCCCAAACCACACAGAACGATGAATCCAGGACTTTTCAGGATGAAAAACCTGCCTTTTACTCCCACTTCACCTCCATAGGTCCAGCACTTGCTTATCCTGAAGTGCCAAGTGCAGTCTCAAAAGGGCTGCACTGGATCATTTCCAAGAGAGAATTCCCAGACCTCCTCTCCCAGCCAGCCTTCCCAGATTTGCTGCTGTCATCCAGGAGTGAACTGAGGTGTGCAAACATCTCCCTGGGAATCAAACATCTCACTCCCCCTGCTCTGCTCCATCCCAGATTGCACAAAACCCTCGAGCTCCCAGCCCCAGGCTGAGGAATTCGCCCTGGGAATTGCTGTGACACCGATGCCCCGTTCCCTTCCCCACAAATCCCTGCTTTTCTCCTGCCAAATTCTGACACCCTGGAGCATCCATGGGTCAGCATCCCACCCTGTCCCCGCCTTCCCTTGCTCCTTAATGAAGAGCTCTGAGCTGTGTGTTGTTGGTGGCATCAGAACCCGCCGTGGCAGCCACTTCTCTCCCTCTTCCCTCCTCCAAAAGCCACAGCACCTTGTAAATAATACTTGTGCCTCCAGACAGCTCTCTCACAGCTGACATGTCGCCATCCAAACCTCCCCCCCAGCCCAGCATTCGGGATTGTGGCTGTAAAGAATGTCCCAGTCACTTTGGCTGGGGCATTTCCCGTGATGGATTGGCCCCTGATGGCTCTGGGGATGGCAGAGAACATCAGCCTCCTGCTGAGCTGTAAATCAGGTGTATGTGGCGGGGGAAGAGGGTGGAAGGAGAAAGAGGGGAAAGGAAATAAATACATAAAATGGATCTCCAGGAACTCAGGTGAGGCTGGGCAATAGCAGGAAAGGGGCTGAGAAAAATTTAGAGATGGGGGAAATACAGCAGAGGAGGGAGAGGTGAGTACAGGGCAGTGGGGGAAGACAGTAAGGGGAGGAGGTGATGCTGTAAGTTTTTTATAAGCAGGAAAGTGCCCAGGATAGAAGAAAATGAGAATTAGAGAGAAACCTTCCTTTATACTGGCTCTTCCCTCTTACTTTTTGGATTTTTTTTTCCCTTTCAAACCTATTTTTTTAATCTATATGCACTGTTTATTCCCCCCTGGGGAAGTTGCTACAGTTTGGATGGCCCCACCAGGGCTTTCCTGGAGGGGAGGAGGGTGGCTGCAAAAAGGGACGTTTCAAGTCAAAGAGGAGAGCACCAGGAAAGCCTCAGGAGATGCCCAGGGGTGCCAGATGAGGATTCAGTTCCACTGACAGGGCTTTTGGGCAGCCCTGGGAAGATGTTTGCTGGGCTTGTGAATCAGGATCAGAATAAATTGGCAGGACGGCTCAGGGGCCTCCAGACGGGAGTGGGAAAAAGCTTTGCCAATTAAGAATGCAAACCCCCTTGCTCTGTGTCACGCTTGAACAACTTAAAACTCTAAAAAAAAAAAAAAAAAAAAAAAAAAAAAGGGAAAATAAAGTTTGTGTGAAGCAGTTGGCAGTAAAGCAGGTACCAGAGAACCCAGAGGGGCTCAACAAACAGCTCAGCCTTATCTGGATGTCTGAGGGCTGCTGGGAAACTCCTCGTTGCTGCTGGAAGCTGAATTAATTCGCAGTATTACAATTAAGGAGAAAAGAAGGGCGTCCCACCCCCAGTCTCTTTCAGAGCTGTTTTGTTCATTACTTTGTTCTCCCACGGCTCTTCTGGAGATGGAGGGAAAGGCAGGGAAGGCAGGGAAGCGTTATCTCTCCGTAAAGCATCATTCCCAGTCACCTGACGGCGTGTGCTGCCTTCCCCGAAAGGAACCGCCAGCAGAGGAAGAGCTTTGCACCGCCCAGACCAATTAAACCATTCTGCCAGGTGCTGCTATCGCGATTCACCAGCCCCAGAGCTCAGCTCAACACACATTCCGAGTCGCTCCCAGGGAAGTGCGGGATGCCCGCCGGACACGGATGTGGGTGACAGCGCCGAGCTAATGGCAGCGGCGATGACAAACCCTTTGTCCCGGAGCCCAAACAGCCTCGGGCCGGGGACTCTGTCTGTGACTCGCTGCCAAGAGCCAGGCCAGCGTTTCCCAGCCAGGGACAAAGGGACAGAGCCACCCCGGCGGGGCAGCAGTCAATAATCCCAGCGGGACAAGCGGCTTGCAGGAGAGCAGGAAAGATGTTCCCCAAGGCAGCGTGCAGCCAGGCGGAGATGGAGCCGCGGGAAGGAGTCCAGGGAAGGCTGTGGCAGAGCAGGAATGACTCACTGGCTCTTGGTGTGGAGGGAGTGATGTGGAGGAATTTGTGAAAGGAACGGGGAGATGGGCTCCTGTCACACCTTTGGAAGTGAGGTCTCTTTCCTCAGAGCTACTGGAGGGGCTGGGACATTTACTGGCACATTTTCTGGGACATTTCCTGTGTCATTTGGCTCATTTGGAGGCCTGGCTGCTCTTGGGATCAGGACTTGAGTGAGATACGCTGCATCCCCACCGAGGGTCTGGGCCTGGCTTTGCAAAGCTGGGCTCCCACAGCTCCTTCTGCACTTTGTGCACCCACAGGGACATCCTGGGGATGCAGGGTGTCTGGGCAGGCAGGAAGGCTTCGTCTGGGTGACACCACTGGGTCTCACACTGGTATTCTTTCTGCTCTGTCTGCCCTGAATTCAGCTGCCCCGAGGAGAGCCTGAGCCCCATCTCATTGCTGAGGCACTGACCTGCATCCCCCAGGGGAACTGGGAAGCTGGGACAGTCTCAGGGCTGGTTTACAGCAGCTCTGAGCTAATTTGTTCCAAGAGAGCTTCACATCCTTCTGTCTTTTCCCCCTCCTAAATCCAACCTGATCCCTCTTTGCTTCCCAGCAAACCACCACAACACACAACACCTCTGATAACCCCTCTGCTCCGAGATCTGCCTGCACCCAGAACCAGTTCCAAAGCAGGGTTCCCTTTGCATTTATCACCTCCCCAAATCCCCATCAGTTCCATGGCTGGCTGGCCAAGGCACTCAGCCCGGGGCTGCCTTGCTCACAGCCATGGGAAGGGACTGTGATCCTTCTCCCTGCTGGCTGAAGCTCCTGGAGCAGCCAGCCCTGCTGGATTTAACGTCACCTCAGCACTCCATCCATCCCTGCTCAGCATTTACAGCAAAGCACCCTGTCCCCCAGCCAGTGCCAGCACAGACCAAGCCTGTCCCCAGCCTGGACTGTCACCCTGACCTGGTGGGAGGAGGCATTTGCTGGACTCTTTCTGCCTGCTGGTCCTTTGAGCAAGACAATGAGCTCAGATGATGCATATTTATAATACACACCCCACCTGACACATTCCAGGGAGCCTGAGACAAGTTCACAGAGCTAAATTAAACCGAGTTGAAAAGCTTGGCAGAACAAATACTTCCCCGGCTTGGTTCTGAAGGCAGGAGCAGGATTGGCTAATTTGAGACACGCTCCAGTGGAACACACACCCCCAGGCACAAGCTGGTTCCCAGCCTTGTGGTGGTGCCTTTTGTTGGCAAAGGGTTAATGGAAAGCTGTTCCCGGGAGAGCCCGAGGTGGAGCTGACAGGGCAAAGGGGAGGATAAACAGCGGGGCTTGCAAGGCACTGGGGGTTTAAAGGGATCTGAGGAGGGAGGAGAGGTGGGGAGGGTTTCTCTGGGCTGTGTGCATTCAGTGAATCCCTTCCAGGGACAGCCGAGCATCCAGGGGATGAAAGGGATTAAGGAGGGCAAGACACTGCTGGGAAAGCTGCTCCAAGGCACTGGACCATGAGTGTGTGAGGTTGAAATGCCTTCAGCACTTCGTGCCCCAGGTCCAAAACCTTCCCAGCCCTTGCTTTGATCCTGATTTGAAGGGGAGAGGAGAAGGGGAACACAGCAGCTCGTCCTGCTCCCAACCTAAGCCCCTCAGACCCTGCTCCAGCTCAGACCTTCCCTCGCTGCAGGTGCAGGTGACCAGGCTGCACTTCACAGTGCAGTTCTGTCCTGTGCAAACACAAACCCACCTTCCACATCGATTCGTGGTCTGCAGCACCACTCAAGCCCTGGCAGGATCCAGCCCCAGCTCTGTCACCAAGTGCTGCTCGCCTGGTGGCAGAAGGAGGGGCAGCTGGACCTCAGCTCGGGCAACAGGAGTGGTCTCCTTAGGAAAGGCAGCTTTTCTGAGCAGGAAGAGTGTCTGGGCTTCACTTGGAGACAAAAGCATCGTGTTCAGAATTCCCACGCGAGTTATATAACCCCAGCAAACTTCCACACATGCTCAGGGAAAGCCTTTTCACCTGGGCAGGTGATTTTCAGTATTATAATGAAGATAGTTCAACTGCACATGCACAGACCTTGAATGCTTTGCCAAGCTAGCAATGTTCACATAGACATCCTGATTTAACACATCTTTAAAGCTTGTTGGTTCCAGGAGGTGCTGCAGTAAGGGATGCTATCTGCTGTCTGTTCCACTGCTAGACAACAACATCTTCAATTCCCACATCCTTAAAACTCGCTGGTTCCAGGATGTCCTTGGCTGAGGGATGCTGCCTGTTCCCCTGATTAGGTCTCTTTTCTTCCTGATTAGCCTTGAAAGCCTGCAATGATCTGGCAGCAGGGAACATCCTGACTCGAGGTAATCTTGACCTATTCCACATTTTGCAGCGCAGCCAGCTAAAGGTTAAACACCAAACTGAAGGCAGAGCTGCTCCTCTGCCTCCGTGCCCTGATACAAGTCAGATGGAATTTTCAGAGCCGTCACAGCCTCTCCCACCGGGGTGTTTGTTGATGTAACTCTCACACAATCAGTCACCACACAGGCGAGTGCCAAGGCATGGCTGCCGTCCTGACAATGCCTCATTTCCTTGGAAATCCCCCTCTGCACAGGCTGGGCCCCCAAAATGTGCTGCTCACCTCCCACACGGAGCTGCTGGTCCCTGCAAAGGGGTGCTGGGAGCGTCCTGGTTTCACTGTATGTGGGATGGGGCCAAACCCAGTGTCCCCAAGGGGGGTTAAACAAATGCCCTGACCCCTCTGCTTTGTCCTTTCTCTTATCCCACAAGTGGGAATCCCTCTACCCCCTCTCTGATCTCCACTGCAGCTCAGGGATCTGGGTATGCCCTGTGTGCTCAGCTCATTCCCAGCACAGCCATCCCCCTGTCTGGGCACTGGTCACCTCATCCCTTGAAGATCCCTGACCACTTTCCTTCCCTCTGTCATTTTTGCCAGCCCAACTGGCACTTTGAGGCTTTCCAAGCTTCTCTCCAGCCTCTGATGAGGTTTTGGGAGAGCCTGGAAGTGCAGTGTGTGGATCCAGCCCTCCCTGGGGTGCCGGCTTTGAAGTGGACACTGGGCTGTACTTGCCTTTGGTAGGGATTTTAGGGATTTCACACAGCCAGGAGCCAGGGAATGGCTTTGCCATGCAAGGCTCTCTCCAGTAATGACCAGCTTGTCCCTCTCCTCCCCTCCCCTGCAGGAAGCACCAAATAACATCTGGTTAAAGAGCTGCTAGCCTCAAAAACGTGTCTGGAATGTGGCCCCAGCCCTTGGTGACCTCCCTTTTCATGCTGCCAGGGGCCAGGAACAAGGCTGGGGTTTGGATGCAGCAGTGGGAGCAGGGTGTTAACCCCACGGGATCCGGCAGGGATGAGGAATCTGCAGAACTCTGCTGGGAGCTCCACCACAGACTCCTCTTCCTGGGCTGGTTTTCCTTCTCTTTGCCACTCTAGCAAAGAGGGGCCGAGCACGACCTCGCTGCCACTGATGCACCCCAAACTCGCCTGCCCGCTGGGGCCAACCCCACAGACCCCAATCCTGGCAGGATGGGGAGCACCCCAGCCTGTTCTGGGGAAGAAGATGAGCCCTGGAGAAGAAGGGAAATGTTCCCTGGCGTTTCCTCTGCCTCGCAGCCCTTAATTTTAGTTCTGCTTCATTTCCTTGCAGCTTGGCAGAGTAATGAACAATCAAATCCCTTTAGTAATTTATTTCTTCTGCCGCACAGTTTCGAGGAGGTGATGACACTTGAAATTGCCTCTCCTGGAGGGATGGAGGGGCTGGATCCTGCAGCCCATTACACCGGAGTGTGCCTGTCCTGCTCTCAGCAGCCTGCCCAGAGCACAGCGTGCTCCCAAACCCGTGTTCAGCCAGAGATGCAGCCCTGCTCCCTTGATGAGTCCATTAAGGTCACGCTATTACAAGCAGCCACCAGATGAATTCTGTCAGATAGAAGGCACAGGAACCGCAGCTCAGACTCTCATCATTTGTGTTAATAGAGTTAATTTGCTCAACAATCCCCGGCAGCACTCCTGGGAACGTCTCACTGCGCCTGGCCGAGCGCCCCGGGCCGTGTTTGTCTCCTGTCGGGGTGTTTACAGCACCGGGCAGCTGGTCCTGAATGTCTCCAAAGGATGAGCTCACCTCCCGTTTGCATCCCAGCCCTGCGGGATGCACGGCAGGGCGAGGAGGAGCTGCTCTGCTTCCCTGTCACCTGGGCAGGGAAAGGGGGACAGTCCCCTGCTGTCCGCAGGAGCTGCAGCAGCCAGGAGGGCTCCAGGCTGCTCCTGGACCCCCTCCCTTCTCTCCTCTCCCCAACACCCCTGGGAGCTGCAGCAATCCAGGCCAGATGTGGCTCTCCAGCCTCCCGGAGCAGGGAGGGAGCTGCCAGATGTGTGAGGATGGAGCTGCTGCCCCTCACACACCTTCCAGCGCTGCCACTGTCCCTGTCCTGCTGTCCCCAGCTGTCCCCACCCAGTCCTGCTCCAGGAGAGGGACCCGGTGCAGAAAACAGCTCAGGCTGCACCTTCCCGACCCTTTTCCTGATTTCTCCCTCCTGTTACTGTCGCTGAAAGGCTTCTCACACACCTTCCCACCTCACCTAACTCCTGAAACGATGGGAGCACTGATAATTAGCCACATTCAGCCTCGTGTTTCTCAGCTTGGACACAGGGAGCCTCCCCCTTCTCCAGCATGGATCAAATGGAAAAGCAGGAAAGGGAACAACCAGTCAGCAGGACAGAGAAGCTGAAGGACAGGCCATGGATACAAAAGCCAGGCTCACCCTGGGGATACAACAGGAATAAACAAGATCCCTGCGCTGTTCCTTAGGCATTCCAGCAGGTGGATGTGGTCAAGAGGGATGTAATGATTCAGAAAAGGCAGAAGATTTGGATAACTGCTCATGATGTGTCTCTGGAGACCAGCACACGTTTGTTTGTGGCTTCTGAGATGACAAAACAATTTCCCTGTGTTGGAGGATGACAAGGCTGAGGATCCTGCTGGACAGCATCTCCTTGGATACTCCACTTATCATAAGCAAACAGAGGGGTTGAAAGACTCAGCTGAGGAGGTTCCTAACTCACTGCTGTTGTGGTTTTTTTTTACTGTTTGTTAAAACAGTTGAATTTGAGGAGGTTAAATTCCAGCAGAATGGAGGTGGGCACAGAGATTGACTCGAATCCTACAGGGTGATTTCCTGGCACCACAGAAGAAGAAAACACAGGCTCCAGTTAATTAAGAATTAAAAGGCAGGAATATAATCAATGCCAGTCTGTGAGGTTCATGGGAAATGGGCCTTGTCAGTCAAACACAATGTCATTTTTCTGCCTACTAAACCAGTCATGTCATCAAAGCAACTGTAGAGAAGGGATGGAAAATAGATTTAGAATGACTGACAGGATTTGGGAATTGAACACAGAGGCTGCCAGAGCTGGTCAGTCACGAGGTCACCCCCTAACCCAGGACAAGCCCTGCCCATCCCTAAATCTCCTTCTCTCCACCCCAATTCCCTGCTGGCTGTCAGCCTGTGGGCTCAGCTGGCAGCCAGCAGAGGGGAGGTGACCCCTCTGTGACACAGGCCCTTGAGGAAAGGACATTCTAGGGAGGGGACAGGGGTCTCAGAGCCTCTGCAGAGCTCCCTGGGCACATCCCTCCTTTTGGGGATGGGTTCCAACATCCTCCCCTTCGCCTCCCCCCATCCTGTTGCTCAGGTAACACTTCCAAGGCAGGTCCTCCAAGCAAATTTTTAGGTCAGTTATAATTGGAGAAGCTCACACGGCGCTATAAAACATCAGTTAATATGCTGGAACTATCTGGTTAAATGCCAATTATAAAACCCCATAAGCTCCTCAACTCAAATATATTAATAACATAATTAAACATTTATTGCTTATGCAAATTAAAAGTTCAGTTAATCGGACGCCGACGGAACCCCAGGAAGTGACCATTTAAGTAACTAATTTCTATTTAATTATGATTCCTCCCCATTGCAAAGCCCCCCACGCCATTATTCCTGGGCAGTGTTTACTTGAGCCACTCCAGCTTGGCATTCCCACCCCATTCCCATTCCATTCATAGCCCCAGACAGCTGCAGCATTCAGAGCACAGCTGGCAGCAGCTGGACTGGGCACACTGGGGGAATTATGGACCTTGGGACGAGCATTTCAGGATGGGATCAGCTCCCTGGGTGGACAGATGCCAGCAGGAATTTGTTATTTGTCCATTGTTGTGGTGACATGGTCACTGGAAGGACTGGGAGCTGCAGCAGTGGGATGAGGCTGGAAATGAAGCATTTATTCCTGGAGGAATGGAGGAATTTCCCCTGCTGAGCAGAGCCACAGGGACGGGCTCCCTCCTCCCCTCCCTCCCTCCAGCCACGGGCAATCAGTTAAACCTGACAGGTGTGAAGTTGGCAAATTTCTTTTCCAAACCGTGAGGAAAACAGGCTGGCAGGAGTTTGGGGAGGACAGGGAGATGAGGGAGGGGTGGAAACATTCCCACACCCTCTCCCCGTGGGGCTCAGGGTGGGTGGAGGGAGGGAAGGTGCACCTGGGACTCAGGGGTGAGGCTGGAAAAGCACTTGGAAACCAGGAAAATCAGACACCCCCCTCCTCTCACAGCTCCCTCTGATCCCTTAGGATTTGATCCCTAATCACCTCCCGGGATTGAGCCAGCGCTGAGCTCCCCAGCAAACCACAGGACAACACATCTGCACAGAGGCAGAAAAAAACCATCTACTGCTCACACTCAAACCGTTTTCCTCCCCAAATTCCCAACCATTCAGACAAAACCCTCTGCCTGCTTCCTACCAGGGCCTGGGTTTGGTCCAGCACTTGTGAAATGTGTGGAGGAGGGAGCATCCCTAACTCACCTTGAGCCTGGCTTAGTCAGATGAGGCCACATTCACCTCAGCTGCCGGGGTGAAGGGAGCAGCTCGGATAGCAGGTACCCATAAATCACTGCCTTTCAATAATTCAGCCCCTGGAGGGTGATACAACATTTTTAACCCACGTTTCAGGTGAAAAGATCAGCCTGGTTTCTGATTTCTGCCCGCTAGGATGTGAAATTCCAGCAGTGCCACACGCATCCATCTTTTATTTTATTTTATTTTTTTACAGGCTGAGCCTCGTTCTGCAAATACTCTCTAAAGCCAGGCTGCACTAAACACGTCTGGGAAGGCTGTGAAATGCCTCGTTTGGAGGAGGAGGAGGAGAGAACCAGCCCCCCTTCCCTTCTGTCAGGCACCACTGAGGGCATCTGAGGCTCAACAGCACTTCTGGTGTCACAGGTCCCTCAGCTGGAATCCATTTGCATAAAGCAATTTCCTCCAACAAATATGTTCATACAAATCAAACTCGAGATTGCAAATAATTTGAAAAAA